>SJYT01050675.1:0-50622 GCA_006410635.1 Cephalophus harveyi | reverse complement strand
CAGGTCAGGTGGTCTGGTATTCCCATCTCTTTCAGAATTTTCCACAGTTTATTGTGATCCACACAGTCAAAGGCTTTGGCATAGTCAATAAAGCAGAAATAGATGTTTTTCTGGAACTCTTGTTTTTTCCATGATCCAGCGGATGTTGGCAATTTGATCTCTGGTTCCTCTGCCTTTTCTAAAACCAGCTTGAACGTCAAGGAGTTCATGGTTCATGTATTGCTGAAGCCTGGCTTGGAGAATTTTGAGCATTACTTTACTAGCATGTGAGATGAGTGCAATTGTGCGGTAGTTTGAGCATTCTTTGGCATTGCCTTTCTTTAGTTTTTGTGTACTTTTACAGAAAGCATGTTGTTTCATGAGTTCATATGTTATTGCATAGATTCCTATACAGGCAGTCTCTTTCTTCTAGCCATCACATCTTTTCTGTTTCAAATAAACAGTATTGTTTTTTTTTCCCCCTTAACATGTACCTGTTACTTAAAAATTTTCCTCTTCTGGTAGGACTTTGTCTTTGGTTAATACTGGGTAATGTTTAGGGTTATGCTCTGATTATATTGGAAAGTTTTTCACGTGACTGAGGGTTAAATGTCAAATTTGCATAGTTGCATAAATGCTTTTCTATTTTTGTTTTGTTTTGTTTCTGTGTGATTTCTGAAGGAAGGGGAAAATGCCATTGTTGCAAATGCTTTTAACTGCCAGCCAGTATCTATTGTACACCCCCTCTTTCTTCCATAAAAAATACTTCATGTTGGCTACACTAAGTTCCTCCAGTCGTGTCCAGCTCTTTGTGATTCTAGGGACTATAGCCCTTCAGGTTCTTCTGTCCTTGGGATTCTCCAGGCAAGAATACTGAAGTGGATTGCCATTCTCTTCTCCAGGGCATCTTCCGGACCCAGGGATCAAACCTGCAGGAAATTCTTTACCATTGAGCCACCGAGGAGCCTAAAAGTCTATGCCCAAAGGGAAAGACTACCCACTCCAGGATTCTAACCTGGAGAATTCAGGACTCTATACAGTCCATGGGGTTGTAAAGAGTTGGACAGGATTGAAGGACTTTCACTTAAGCCTTAACAGGGGTTTGAACGCTGGACTCTGAGATTAAAAGCCTGATGCTCTACTGACTGAGCTGTCCAAAACACTCTAAGGCGCGCCTGAACAGGGACTTGAACCCTGGACCCTCAGATTAAAAGTCTGATGCTCTACCAGCTGAGCTATCCAGGCTCTCTTAGAGAGAATAGAGGCTCAGACATAGTCTTCATGTTCAGTTGCGTCTAAATCTTTGTAATCCCATGGACTGCAGCCAGTCAGGCTCCTCTGTCCATGGGATTCTCCAGGCTCCAAGCAAGAATACTGGAGTGGGTTGCCATTTCCCATTCCAGGGGATCTTCCCCGTGTCTCCTGCCTGCATTGGCAGAGGGTTTCTTCACCACTGAGCCACTGGGGAAGCTATCTACCTAACTGTTGGCTATGTACCTAATTAAATGCTTTTCAGCTTTCCTTGTACTAGAGTTGGCCATGCAATATGGTTCTGGCCAAAGAGAAATAAGCATATTTTCTAAGAGTTTCTGGGGAAGCTTATGTTTTCCTTATAAAATGGCACAGATGTGTTTAGTTCTGCCTTTTCCCACTTCCTGTCTTGAACACGAATGTGATGTCTGGAGCTATGGTAGCTATCTTGTGACCATGACGTGATGACAAATGTTAGGATGACCATCAATATGTTATGAATGAAGACAGCTCTGGTCCCTGAATCAGTGCCAGCAATTACCCTCCTCTGGATTTCTTAGCATATGACAAAAATAAGCCCCAATTTGTTTAAGCCACTGTAAATTGGGTGTTATAATTAATTGAGAAATGCATGCATTTCTAATGAATACAGCCATATTTACTCCACTATTTTATGACCAAATTTCTTATTAGAAATTTAAAAAACAAAATCTAGGAATTATATAGTGAAAGACAAATGACTGTCATAACCAGTTTGAGGTAATTTCACCTTTGTAATTTGTTTTTGCCATCCAAAGGCACCCTTTACACTTCTGTGGTAAAGGCTGAATGGAATTCCTCCCATTCCTTCTAAGACCAGGCCCACCTGCCTTGGACTGGTCTCTCAAATGGAAATGCAGAGGAATCAAGAGGCTAGATGTGTGTGGGTACATGGTTGTGGAGGAGGAGGAGTCAGTGATAAATGCATCACAATAAGCCATATCTATATTTTGTTTCATGTCTTGAGTTGTTCTGGTTGTGCTTATACCAACTTTACAGAATTGATAAAATTGTTTAATTATAAATAGGTTTCCCTGTCTCCCAGATGACTTATATCTTTCCCTCCAGGGGAAAGGAGGTCCAGGACCTCCTTTACCTCAGTTATGGAAAGATTTAGGCAAACTGAGATGCTTGCTATTATACTATATAAAGAAATCTACATAAGATCTTATATTCTTAAGACCAGAGAAGGGGAAAAACTTACCAAAGGGAAATGGCTCAACCATTTATGAATTTTTGTTTTAAAAGAAAATTGGTTTCTATATACTTTGTTCTGTCTAAGAAGAGGAAGTAAGTTTATAACATGGTGTCCAGCTTGGGGAAAAGGAACATGATACATAAATTCCTTAAATCCCACCATAATGTTATAATACACTGGCTTTCATTCAGATATCAGTGACAGTTTCCTTTTTGGAATTTTCTGGTTTATGTGCAGTTTGGGCTTAGTATTCATGGACCCAAATTTTCAAGCCATCCCACAGAATACTGACATTCGCTGACACCTTTTACTAGACTTTACTTGAGCATCTTGTTCTGCTTGGTGAATATGAATTATTAGAGTTCATAGTTCTGACAGTATTTTGCCCTCTGGACTCTGAATCCAGGAATCCAAGTTCAAATTTTGGTGGGATCTGAGGCAAGTCTGTTTTGGGCTTCCCAGATGGCACAGTGATAAAGAACACATCTGCCAATGCGGGAGACACAAGAGGTGTGGATTCGGTCCCTGGATTGGGAAGATCCCCTGGAGGAAGGATGGCAACCCACTCCAGTATTCTTGCCTGGAGAATCCCACAGACAGAGAAGCCTGGCTGGCTATAGTCCATTGGGTTGCAAAGAGTCAGATATGACTAAAGTGACTTGGCACACACGCACACAGTGACCAGAAAAATGCAAATTAAAACAAACTTGGTAACCACTGTTGATGTGACCAAATTTGAGTAAGGATGTTGAGCTAGTAGAATGCCTGTGTACTACTGATAGGAGTAAGTTGTTATGACCGTTTTGGAAATATCAACCGAGTGAAACCATACTCCATGATCCAGCAAACCTACTACAAGGTATATATCTTACAGAAACACATTCAAACACATGCAAAATAATATTCATAGCAGCATTATTATAATTGCCAAGAACTCTAAATAACACAGATGTCCATTAAATGTTGTCATGGATGAATATATCATGGTGTACTTATGTAACTGAATACTATACAATAATGAAAATGAATGAGCAAGTGCTACATTCAACAATGTGGATGAATTTTACAAATATAATGTTGAACAAAAGAACCCAGACAAAAGTAAGTACGTATTATATGATTCTGTTTCTGTAAAGTCCAAAAAACAAAATGAATCTTTGATGATAGATGTCAGTGTAGTAGATACATGGAGTGAAGAGGGTCAGACACAAGTAGCTTTCTGAGACGCTGGTAAAGTTCTATTTTTTTAAATGAGTAGTTCACTTTGTGATGTCATTGAGCTCTACATTTATGAGTTTTTCACCTTTTTCTAAGTTTATAATACTTACCATAAAAATCATATTCAGAAAAATATTTATTTCTCATTTGATGTCTCCTGCACGATAGGGTGCTTGATTATATGCACATTTTAGATTCAAATGTCATGTGAATGAGAAATTATTTTTGTAAAACCAAGGCCCAGTGAGGGAAATTTTAAAAATTAACCAAGTTAAGAATATTTGGCAAGGCAAACTATTGAAATTTTCTATTTGCGTGCAATATGGCTTCTACAGGGCTATTTGCAAGAGTGGTTTTAGCAGGGATGTGAAATGGCCAAGCTACTTCCATTGTAAGTGGCACACTTAAAGAATTGGAGTCAGCTGCCGTACTCAAAGCCTCCAATTGTAGAGTTATTTGTGTTCTTTTCACTTTAAGGTATATTGCTGCTGCTGCTAAGTCGCTTCAGTTGTGTCCGACTCTGTGCGACCCCATAGATGGTAGCCCACCAGGCTCCCTCACCCCTGGGATTCTCCAGGCAAGAACACTGGAGTGGGTTGCCATTTCCTTCTCCAATGCATGAAGGTGAAAAGTGAAAGTGAAGTTGCTCAGTCGTGTCCAACCCTTAGCGACCCCATGGACCGCAGCCTACCAGGCTCCTCCATCCATAGAATTTTCCAGGCAAGAGTACTGGAGTGGGTTGCCATTTCCTTCTCCATTAAGGTATATTAAATAACTATAAATCAGAATTCTGGTTCTTAGGAAGTAACAGCTCCTCCCCTCCTTTTAACTTTCATTCTTACTCAGCTTTAGAATTAACCATGGAGATGTGATTAGTCCCAGAGGCTGCTATTCTCTTAAGACGGCCTTGGGAAGTTATTGGCTGTTGAATACTTATTTTCATTAATGGACCTATTTTCATTAGAATAGAATAGAATCTACCTAACACATCTCTCTCCCAGTTTACTTGTTGCTTACATGACTAACAAAGATCCATGTGTAGAAGTGAGTAAANTTCTCTTAAGACGGCCTTGGGAAGTTATTGGCTGTTGAATACTTATTTTCATTAATGGACCTATTTTCATTAGAATAGAATAGAATCTACCTAACACATCTCTCTCCCAGTTTACTTGTTGCTTACATGACTAACAAAGATCCTTGTGTAGAAGTGAGTAAAAGATCTACAAGTCAGTGAAAACTCTCCTAAACTAAAATAGTACCACACATTGTAACACAAGTTTTATTACTTTTTTTTTCTTTTGGTGAATGGCACTGAAGCTTTAGACTTCATCTGGTAAATTATAGGCAAAGACATTATTTAAAGAAAAAGCTATAGTAAGCTGATAACACAAATAACAACGTTAAAATGATTGAAAGTCCAGACAGAAACAATCTAGATTACTGATAACAAACTGTGCCAAACAGTTGGCTGTTAACCACCTTCCTGGATTATTACAAGATTTTCTTATTGTCCACTGACTATCATTTCTAGACTTAGCACAATCCGATATTAGATTGTAACACAGTCCAGATAGACATACCTATTGAATGTTATAACAACTGATTCACAGAATTATATTTTACAAAGATTTAATATATCAACTTATATAGAGGCTGAAGGAGGGATAACACTAGTTCAGTTCAGTTGCTCAGTCGTGTCTGACTCTTTGCGACCCCATGAATCACAGCACGCCAGGCCTCCCTGTCCATCACCAACTCCCGGAGTTCACTCAAACTCATGTCCATCGAATCAGTGATGCCATCCAGCCATCTCATCTTCTGTTGTCCCCTTCTCCTCCTGCTCCCAATCCCTCCTAGCATCAGGGTCTTTTCCAATGAGTCAACTCTTCGCATAAGGTGGCCAAAGTATTGGAGTTTCAGCTTCAGCATCAGTCCTTCCAATGAACACCCAGGACTGATCTCCTTTAGAATGAACTGGTTGGATTTCCTTGCAGTCCAAGGGACTCTCAAGAGTCTTCTCCAACACCACAGTTCAAAAACATCAATTCTTCAGCACTCAGCTTTCTTCACAGTCCAACTCTCACATCCATACATGACCACTGGAAAAACCATAGCCTTGACTAAATGGACCTTTGTTGGCAAAGTAATGTCTCTGCTTTTCAATATGCTATCTAGGTTGGTCATAAGTTTCCTTCCAAGGAGTAAGTGTCTTTTAATTTCATGGCTGCAATCACCATCTGCAGTGATTTTGGAGCCCCCCAAAATAAAGTCTGCCACTGTTTCCACTGTTTCCCCATCTATTTCCCATGAAGAGCTTTAAATATGTTCTTACTTCTGTTTTCCCAAGACTATGGTAAGCAAATGTGTAACAAACAGTGCCATATAAATAACTTGGAGGTAAACATGTTTATTTGTGTGTGTTTGTGTGTGTGTGTGTGTTTATCTACCTAGTGTCTTGGTTCCTAATTCCTTAACCAGGAATCACACTCAGGCCACTACAGTGAAAGTGCTGAGTCCTAAGCACTGGACTACCAAGGGATTCCCAAACATGCTTCTATATTAAAGACAGTGTTTATTTAAAGTCAGTTGCAATAACTTTCACTCTCCTCTTTCACCCTCATCAAGAGGCTTTTTAGTTCCTCTTTGCTTTCTGCCATTAGAGTAGTATCTTCTGGGTATCTGGATATCTGGATATCCCAGCAATCTTGATTCCAGCTTGTGATTCACCTAGTCCAGGATTTCCATGATGTACTCTGCACATAAGTTAAATAAGCAAGGTGAAAGTATACAGCCTTGACTTACTTCGCTGGTGGGCTGCCGTCTATGGGGTCACACAGAGTCGGACACGACTGAAGCAACTTAGCAGCAGCAGCAGCTGTTGTTCCATGTCTGGTTCTAACTGTTGCTTCTTGACCTGCATCCCTATACACGGTTCTTCCAGATCTGCTCCTGCATGTGCAGATTCAACCAACCAAGGATTGTGTAGTACTTTAGTATTTGTTGTTGGAAAAAAAAATTCCTTTGTAGATAGACCCACTAAGAGTCAAGCCAATATTGTCCAAGGATCAACTGTGTATTTTGGAGACAATAGGGTGAGTTTAATTATGACATGAGTACTAGATGATTGATGTAAGGCTAAAATAATATTTTCTTTTCACCCAACACAGTTACCCATTTTGATTGGCTTTTTCCCTTGTATCCATACATAACACAGTGGGCTAACGTTTTCCACATTTGGTCTAAAACAACTCTCCAATTTCTTCCTGGGTTAAATAGTTCATTAGTCATTATTAGATAATTTAATCCCAAATATTTACTTTAAATTTCTCCTACTGAAACTAATTTACAATTTTCTCCTAGTTATCAAGTTTAGGGAATATTCCTTTAATATGCTTCCATTGTTAGTCCCCAACACAAAAACCATAGGTTTGTATATCAATTCCTGTCCAATTTCTGTTGTATGGCTCTAACCTTATTTGTTCCAGCATTTTTTATTTCTCTTCTTACTCTATCTAGCACTCCTCTTAAGAATTCAGTGAAGACTTTTTCTTCCTACATCCTTTCCATTTCAGTAGAAAAATGTTTTAAAGTTTAGCTATGGTTTATGCAGTGATATTATTAACATTATATTAATTTCCAAATGTACCTATTTATCCCCAGGTCCCACAGGGCACATATGAGCAAGAAGTTCCTATGGAAGAAAAGACTCTTCTGGATACTGCAAAGGAGTCCTTAGGTACCCATCTCCAGTCTATAGAAGACAGAATGGAATGTGAATCTCCAGAGTCACACCTCCTTCAAGATAATGGTGAGGATAATTTAGTCTTTGGAAAGAGTATGAGATTTGAGAGAGGGAAGGGCCCATTCATTGAAAGGTTATCAAACTTTATTCCACTGAAGCTTCTACTGAATATAGCTGAAGGAAAGGTCAACCAGTGTAGTGTAATGCTATTAATGAACTTGACTTAAGCAATCAAACAATAATGTAAAGAATAATTGAACACAGTATTTTTCATGGATAATTTGCGTGGAATTAAGTACCTGTGGATAGATAAATCAGAGATGCCTCTGTATATAAATGTGGATCACTTGTCAGTATAGCCATGGGTCCCATTTCTATAGCCTCTGCTCCCCAATTCTTGTTACATATGGCTATTTAAGGTTGGAAATATTACTTAGAAATCCTGCCGAAGAAAATGGAATTTCTGAAGTCCATGTCCACTGGAGATCTAAGGACTATTAACAGTGTAATGTGTGGTAGAGGCAGTGGTGCAGGCTGGCTTGGTTCTGGAGCACCTGTTTTTTTCAAAAAGCCTAAGTATAATTGATATCACTTCTTCTTTTCTTATATCCCTAGCAATTCCATATTTTTTGCTTATCATAGACCTACTAATATTGATTGTACTGATTTATGATGCTCATATTCTCTTGGTTCTTATTTACATTGCCTTATATTTCTTTCTTCCTCCTGGTTTATCCTTGTTTACCTTCCTTTATGTTCATGGCTCCATAGCATGATACAAAATGTATCAGTGTGGAAAGAAATACTATCTATATAATGGTCTTTTCAGTCACATTTTGAAATAGCACTTTTCAGGAGTGTTGTCACTTCATTATAAAGCTAATTAACAAATTTTTATCCAACACTTTTTTTTTTTTTTTGCTGCACCCCAAGGCTTGACTTGCAGAATCTTAGTTGCCTGACCAGAGATTGAACCCAGGCCTCAGCAGTGAAAGCACCAAGTCTGAATCACTAGACCACCAGGGAACTCCCTATCCAACACTTTTCTTTGTAATAAAATGTTAGATAATGGAAAAAATACTAGAAGGAAAGTGATCCCTGCTTCTTTAGAAACTTATAGTCTTGTCAGGTGTACATATGAAACAGTGAAAGAAGAAAGTACTACAGTGCTAGTCTATGCTATTGATAAATTATATCTTCAAGAAAGGAGAACTCACTGTAAGCTTAAATGATCAAGGAGGTCTTGTTGGAACAATTGAGAGTTAAATGAGGCCAAAACACACAGTTTTGAAGCTTTGAAAATTATGAACATTTGAGAATTATTTCAATTTACCAGTTCAATATTTGGTATGCAAAATATCAAACAACTTGAGAAAAAGTATTTTTTCCAAGCATCTATAGGACTTTCGAGGTTATATGCTAATTCCAAATTATTCTTTTTGATTTTTTCAAAATAGCTTCCTTAAGACTAGCCAAATTTGATTTAAATGTTTCTATTATTATGAATAGTCTAAACATTTATTTTAATATGTTATATTAAGCCAGAGATTTTTCACTACTTCAGGTTCATCTGCTGCTCTTTCTTTATCAAAATCAGTAGTAAAGGTATTTATATTGGGCTTATAGCTTTACAAGCACCAAAAGGGAGCTGATGTAAATATATGATCTTTAAACTTAAGCCCCAGATGTTGCTATACCAGCTAACATGACTGAATAAAATAAAATGTGGTATAGCCTGACACTCAAAAAAAAGACAAAAACACCTATTAGACTTCCTTGATAGTTCAGTAGTTAAGCATCCATTCCCTGGTGGTCCAATCCCCTTGCAGTGGAGGTCAGGGAACTAAGATCCACGTGGGAAGTAAGATCACTTATGCCATGGAGGAACTGCTGAACCTGTGGGCTCCAGAGGCTTGTCACATAGCTAGAGGGTTTGGGTGCTGCAACAAAAGATCCCCCCTGCACGCTGTAACTAAGACGTGGATGCAGCCAAAATAAATTAATTAATTAGGAAATTATCATTCTATAAAAAAAACTATTACTGTATTTCTGAGACTTCTCTAGCCAAAAACCAGTTTTTGTGTAGTTATTAATAAATAAATGAAAAAATAATAACATCAATTTGTTTTCTGTTTTACATAAAACGGTACTTTACTTTAAGGTTAACCCTGGATACTTCTCTGGAGAGTCATAACCTGGCTTTCTACTCTTTATCAGAACTTTTTGTTCCTGGCTACCTCTCTTTATTCCTCCAAAGGTAGACTTCTTAATCAAAATTGTGCTGCCCCTCTTGTGTGTTCATATCTACTTCTAATCCAAGCTCTAGTGGTTATTTGGGCAATGTGATATTTAGATTATATTCCCATTCTAATTGGTTTTTCATTTATATTTTAGGATCATTTTTGTGGCTTTCCATGATGTCTCAAAGCATGGGTGATGATAACTTTAGTAGTTTAGATACTAATGAAGCAGAAATCGAACCAGAACACATGAGAGAAAAGTTCTTCAGAAGCTTAGCAGTGTTACTGGAAAACAAGAGTAATAACACCAAAATATTTTCTAAAGCAAAGTACTGTCAATTAATCAGGGAAGTGAAAGAAGCTAAGGCTAAGGAAAAAAAAGAATCAATTGACTACCGGCGCTTGGCTAGATTTGATGTGATCATTGTACAAGGTCATGAGAAGCTAATTGAGGCTATAAATGGGGAAACAGATAAAATACGGTTTTATTTACACAGTGAGGACTTATTTGACATATTGCATGATACACACCTCAGCATTGGACATGGTGGACGTACCCGCATGGAAAAAGAGTTACAAGCAAAATACAAGAACATCACAAAAGAAGTTATAATGCTATACTTGACACTCTGCAAACCATGCCAACAGAAAAATTCAAAACTCAAGAAAGTTCTAACATCAAAGCCAATTAAGGAAGTTAACTCAAGATGCCAAGTGGATCTTATAGACATGCAGTTGAATCCTGATGGAGAGTATAAATTTATTATGCATTATCAAGACTTTCGCACAAACTTGAGTTTTTTGCGGTCATTAAAATCTAAAAGGCCTGAAGAGGTTGCACGTGCTCTTTTAGATATTTTTACAATTATTGGAGCTCCCAGTGTTCTACAATCTGACAGTGGGAGGGAATTTTCAAGCCAGATTGTCAGTGAACTTAGTAATATTTGTTCAGAACTTAAAATTGTTCATGGGAATCCTCAGCCCTGCCAAAGCCTAAGTTCTATAAATCAAGTTAATGAGGATATCCAAAATCGGATTATCTCCTGGATGCAAACTAACAATTCATCACACTGGGCTGAATTTTTGTGGTTTATTCAAATGACCCAAAATCAACCCCATCACAGAGGCATGCAACAGACTCTATGTGAGGGTGCATTTAGCTCTGAAGCTAAACTGGGGCTCTCTCAGTCAACTGAAGAACTTGTTGCCAGCCTGAACACAGAAAATGAATTGGAACAGGCTGATAAAGAATCAGAAAATACTCTAAGAGCCCAGTATGAAGAAAACATTGAGATTGGAACAGATAGTAGTGATATTGAAGAGATTCTTTCTATTACTCCTAAGGTAGCCCAAAAAACTTTTCCTGAAAGCAGACTGAATTTTTTATCATGTGTGAGTTGTGGAAAAGAATGCATAGGTGCTAACAGTTGTGAATCATGTTGTAGAAACATCCATGCAATCTGTGGAGTGCCCTCTCAATGTGAGACTGAGGGTTATTGTAACAAAATAACTTGTAGTCTTTGCTACCAGACCACTGCAATGAAAAGGAAACCTGATGAGGTTCCGAGAAGTTTGACTGTTCAACCTTTCAAAATGTTAAAGCCATCGGAGACACCGTTTTCATCAGACAAAGCAGGAGATTGGGTAAGAATTTGAGTGTAGATCAAAGAATTTGTTATGGATCAAAGCAAGGCAAGAGCCTCTTTCTACTTTACTGTGATCATGATGGGTGAGAAAGTTTTGGCATGGCACACTAAAGCACAGTGATGGCCATCTTGGATATATTTTCTCCAAAAAAAGGTCAATTACTTTTCACGTCCTCCCTCCACTCATTTTTCAGGTTGGAAGTTATAACCTTGGATGCTGCTTTGTTTATTGTTCTGGAGTGAGCAGCAGTAATCTCTCTTCTTTCTGATGTAGAGCATTTCTTGGGGGGATGAGAAAGCTAGGATCCATGGGACAAATGGTATGCCTGGTGGTATGTTTCTACAGAAGGATAAATTTAGGAACAGATGAACTTACTGTTACATTGTTTTAGTTGTATGTAAGTTTGGGTGGAGAGGTAAGCTAAGAAAGGGCATCTCAGGTCAAGTGAAGAAATATTTAGGAAGGCAGGGAATGATAAATTTGGTTGGGAGACATGAGTTTGTGTTGGAAAAGTTTGGTCTTTTGATTAAAATGCAGAGTGTGAAATAGGCCAAACAGATTTTTCAATCTTTAGGTTTTATTAAAGTAGAGCTAATATGTGTTCAAGTTAGTGTTTTGAAATATGAAGTTTACACATGATTTGTGCCAGTAGTATTCAGAGTTTGTTCTTTAGACCAGTGCTGGTCTGCAAACTGTCATACTAGTTCATAATGAGATAAGTACACATATTGAGAGTACTTGGAAATTACAACAATGTGACATTGCTGATACCAAGCACATGATTAATGAACTCATCTTTTCAAATAGAATATTCAGTTTTGATGTTAAACTCTCAAGGTGAATCACATGTGTTAGCAGTTGTAAATTAGTCAGGTATAATAGGTTCACATTAAAATGTGTGATATGCTGTTTAGCTTGTCAGCTATAACCCAGAAGTGTGTAAAACTGAGAAAATGTAAGCATTTACTTATCTTTATATCTTAATTTTAAAATCATTTTATGTTTTTAATCAAGCCTGGTTTTGTAAAATTTTTTAAATTGAAGTATAGTTGATTTATAATATTATGTTAGTTTCAAGTATATAGCACAGTGATTCAGTTTATATACATATATGCATATACATATTGTGTGTGTATATATACACACACACACACACACACACACACACACACACATTCTTTTTTCGGATCCTTTTCCCGTATAGGTCATTACAAAATATTTAGTATATTCCCTATGCTATACAGTAGGACCTTGTTGGTTATCTATTTTATATATAGTAGTATATATATGTTAATCCCAATCTCCTAATTCATCCCTCCCCCATCTTTCTCCTTTGGTAACTGACCATAAATTTGTTTCTATGTCTGTGAGTTTCCTTCTGTTTTGGAAATAAGTTCATTTGTGTCTTGTTTTTAGATTCCACTTATAAGCAATGTCATTTATTTATCTTTCTTTTTCTGGCTTACTTCACTGAATATGATAATTTCTAGGTTCATCCATGTTGCTGCAGATGGCATTACTTCATTCTTTTTTATGGCTGAGTAATATTCCATTGTATATATGTACTACATCTTCTTTATCCATTCATCTGTTCATGGACCTTTAGGTTGCCTCCATGTCATGGCTATTGTAAATAGTGCTGCAATGAACATTGGGGTGTATGTATCATTTTGAATTATAGTATTCTCTGAATATATGCCCAGGAGTGGGATTGCAGGATCATACATTAACTCTATTTTTTGTCTTTTGAGGCACTTCCATACTGTTCTCCATAGTGGCTGTACCAATTTACATTCCTACCAACAGTGTAGAAGAAGAGTTCCTTTTTCTCCACATCTTTCCAGCTTTTATTATTTGTAGATTTTTTGATGATGCAAGCCTAGTTTTTAATTTTTAGTTTAACATTATTAATAAAGAGGAAAGTAAAATTTGTATTGCTTATTTTTAATTCTAATTTGCAGATGACAAAACAAGCTTCACTGGACTTTTTTGTGAAGAAAAGACACACCTATTCTGAATATGGCAATAGGAGCAAAAGAAATGGTAACAATGGAAGTCATCTTGAGGGAGTGAAAACCAAAAGAGTTCATACTAGCTTTACTCGGAAGTATGATCCCTCATATATTGAGTTTGGTTTCATAGCCATAATTGATGGTGAAGTGCTGAAACCACAGTGTATTATTTGTGGAGATGTACTGGCTAACGAAGCGATGAAACCATCAAAACTTAAGCGGCATCTATATTCAAAACATAAAGAAATAAGTTCACAACCAAAAGAATTCTTTGAAAGAAAATGTAATGAATTGAAAAGCCAACCAAAGCACGTGTTCAATGTTTCTCACATAAACATTAGTGCTTTGAGGGCTTCTTATAAAGTAGCGCTTCCGGTTGCTAAGTCTAAAACACCATACACAATTGCTGAGACACTAGTGAAGGACTGCATCAAAGAAGTTTGCTTAGAAATGTTGGGTGAATCTGCAGCAAAGAAGGTAGCTCAAGTACCACTTTCCAATGACACCATAGCTCGACGTATTCAGGAACTGGCGAATGATATGGAAGACCAACTCATAGAACAAATAAAACTAGCCAAGTATTTTTCATTGCAACTTGATGAGTGCAGAGATATTGCTAACATGATAATTCTTTTAGTATATGTGAGATTTGAACATGATGATGATATAAAGGAAGAATTCTTTTTTTCAGCCTCTTTACCAACAAACACAACTAGCTCAGAACTGTATGAAGCTCTGAAGAATTATGTTGTCAACAAATGTGGTTTGGAATTTAAGTTTTGTGTAGGAGTGTGTTCTGATGGTGCAGCTTCAATGACAGGAAAACATTCTGAAGTGATTAACCAGATTAAAGAACTTGCGCCAGAATGTAAAATAACACATTGCTTCATTCATCGAGAAAGTCTTGCTATGAAAAAAATATCAGCTGAACTGAATAGTGTGCTTACTGACATAGTAAAAATTGTGAATTATGTAAAATCTAATGCATTAAATTCAAGATTATTTTCTTTATTGTGTGATAATATGGAAGCTGATCATAAGCAACTGTTATTGCATGCTGAAATACGGTGGTTATCCTGGGGAAAGGTTCTATCAAGATTGTTTGAAATACGAAATGAACTCTTAGTATTTCTGCAAAGCAAAAAGCCAGTTTGGTCCCAGCTTTTCAAAGATGTGAATTGGATTGCCAAACTTGCTTATTTATCTGATATCTTCAGTATTTTTAATGATCTTAATGTTTGCATGCAAGGAAAGAATGCAACATGTTTTTCAATGGCAGATAAGATTGAAGGACAAAAACAAAAGTTAAAAGCTTGGAAAAGAAGAGTTTCTACAGATTGTTATGACATGTTCCATAATTTAACAACAGTTATCAATGAAGTAGGTAATGATCTTGATATTGAACATCTACGAAAAGTTGTCAGTGAACATCTTACAAATTTGTTAGATTGTTTTGAATTGTACTTTCCTTCAAAAGAAGATCCACGAATAGGAAATTCATGGATACAAAATCCATTTCTTTTATCAAAAGATAATTTAAATTTAACTATAATCCTACAGGATAAGTTACTGAAGCTGGCTACTGATGAAGGATTGAAAATGAATTTTGAAAATACAGCATCACTTGCTTCATTTTGGATAAAAGTTAAAAATGAATATCCTGAGCTTGCTGAGATTGCTTTAAAATCTCTTCTTCTGTTCCCCTCAACATACCTCTGTGAGACTGGGTTCTCTACCTTAAGTGTTATTAAAACAAAACATAGAAACAGTTTAAATATACATTATCCCTTGAGAGTAGCATTGTCATCAATCCAACCTAGATTAGACAAATTAACGAGCAAGAAGCAAGCTCACCTATCACACTAAAAATTTTGAATACTGATTTATAATGTGTTAATTCAAAGTATACATATAGGCATTATGGAACTATGAAAAATTTTGATTAAATTAGCAATTCTGTATATAAATTGCCTATGTGTACACTAAAGTGTACAGTTTTTATACTTCTCTTCCCTGTCAAATTTGTTATATTTATTAGGATGTAATTTTAAATCTGTTCATTCTAACATTAAAATTTTTGGTCTTGTACATTGTATTTTTATTATTGTATTTTATTAATTTATTAAAATTAAAGAATGACTTCAAGATGGGGAATAATTTCTTTGAAATGGCAGACATGATCAGTGAAGTGAATTCAAGGGGCAGAATTAGAATTTGAATGCAAGGGAGGGTGTCAGTGAGATGTTAAATTTGTAAAACTGATATTGGGTGATTTGGTTGGAAGTTGATAAGTTTGTTTTGTAGGTGCATGTTTAGATGCAGTGTTTAAGTGGGTAAAGTGGGGGAAAACCATCAAATGCTTATAAAAATTCAGTGGGAAAAAACCTAAATATCCTTTCACAGAATAAAATGTATCATGTTTATTAAACAGTAGTTGAATACAGTAGTAAAAGTGAGATATTGCAGAGAGAATTCTGGGGGGTGATGAAATGTTTTATCTTCTGTTGTGGTAGTGTTCACTATTAATAGTGTTTGCTGCTGCTGCTGCTGCTAAGTCGCTTCAGTCGTGTCTGACTCTGTGCGACCCCACAGATGGCAGCCCACTGGGCTCCACCATCCCTGGGATTCTCCAGGCAAGAACACTGGAGTGGGTTGCCATTTCCTTCTCCAGTGCATGAAAGTGAAAAGTGAAAGTGAAGTCGCTCAGTCATGTCTGACTCAGCGACCCCATGGACTGCAGCCTACAGGCTCCTCCGTCCATGGGAGCTTCCAGGCAAGAGTACTGGAATGGGATGCCATTGCCTTCTCCGATTAATAGTATATGCAAAGTAGTCCATCACAGTCTCACATGAGAGTGTATCTTGGTGTACAGCTGCTGTCAAGAACTACCTTGTTCTTACTCTTCTTAACTAACTGTGGTTTCATCTTTCATCTTTTCTCCTACTCCCCATCCCAAATACATAGCAATGATAGATTATATTGACTGAATTTCTACAATGCCCACATTAGCCCAGCTTATCTTTACAAACTGATACTCATGTTTCCCAAACTGAAAACTTAAAAGCCACAAAATTGAACATTTTCAACACAGACAAGGAAGAGATGGACAAATAAATTTTTTAAAAAAGAAAAAAGTTATGAGTTTCACAAAAGACTCTATGGCATGGTAGTTGTGAAAAAGTATTATTTTCAAAAGTATTTACTGCCTCTTCCTGGGATATGATTGTACTGCCTCACTCCACAGATACCAGATTTGACTTATTTCACTCTGGATAATAAAATGTGAGCAGAATTGACATGGTACTTTTGGGCACCAAGAAACAGTTCTTGATTTGCCATATTTTTTTTCTTCGTTTGTCAAGAGATCATCAATGTTTCAGGTAGAGATGGCTCTCTCATCCTGGGCGGGGTCACGGTAGACAAATAGCAGGAGCAGGGTGTGTTACTCTAAGCTGCCATGATTCTTGGGGCTGTTTCTTTCTGCAGCTTGCGAAAATGCTGTACTGACAATATGGTTTAATTAGCATCAGAGGGCTTCCCTGGTGACTCAGATGGTAATGAATTAGCATCAGAAAATGAGTTCGTCTTAACTCCAGTTCTTTGCTATCTTTGCAAACTTGAACAAATCTTTAAACGTTTTTGCAGTTGAATATAAAATAGGCATGATAATATGCTCAGTATTTGGGGTTGCCTTTGATGTTCAGAGAGGCAAATTTTGGTAAATTCCAAAGTGCTATAGAAATATAATTTATTACAATATTTTTACTCAAATTCAGGGCTCGGATGTGGTGTCTGTGGCCTCATTTTAACTTCTATGTCGCTGTGAGGCATAGTAATCATCACATTGTCAAGCCTTTTGTTCAGTCACTGAAATGGGCACAACCTGTATATAAGTAAGATTGGAAAAGATCTGGATATTTTTCAAAGTAACAAAATTGATTTAAAGTTTCTTTCGGATGTTGTACTTTGTCTGGCTCTATGGCTTAGTTGGTTAAAGCGCCTGTCTTGTAAACAGGAGATCCTGGGTTCGAATCCCAGTAGGGCCTATTTTGCACGCTGCTTCTTCCCTGAGAAAGGATGAAGGTTTCAGTACTACAGTTCTGTTCTGTTCTAATTCAGTACTACGGTACCAACCTCCTGCCTCCTTCCGATCCCGAAAAAGGCAGAATCCTAAGAATGATCACAAACCTATCTTCCCTTCACAAAAGTACCAACCCCTTGCCTCTTTCCAATCCCGAAAAAGGCAGACCGCTAATAATGATTGTAAATCTCCGTAACCCTCTTCTTCCCGTCACAAAAAAGCAAGTGAACTTGCGAAGGTTATTTTCTGGGGAAATAAATAAACCTGCTTCACCTCCATTATGGGATGGTTGTCCCCATCCCGGGAGGGGTCAGAGAGGTGTTGAATACGCACCTTCTCACAGTTTCGGGCAACATGAATTGACTGTGGTTGTCAGAGGGGACAGGCGCGGAGGGATGAGTGAAATAGGTGAGGGAGATTAAGAGGCACAAAATTCCAGTTAAAAAATAAATCAGTCATGAAGGTAAAATGTACAGCATGAGGAATACAGTAAAAATGTATATATTGTAATATCTTTGTATGGTAATTCGAGTTATTATGGTAATTATCTTGTAATAGAAATATCAAATCACCATATTGTGCAACTGGAACTAACATAGAATCTGTAGGTCAATTATACTTCAATTAAAAAAAGAAGCTTTCTGTAAACAAAAGAAAACCTGACTCAACATAACATTGTTTTTTCATTAGCCCACCTGGCACTAGCATTTCTATAGCATTGAAATAGAGTTGAAACAGAGTCTTGCATTCACCAGCTGAGTTTGTTTGGTTATGGATAATTGTTTTTCATCTATCTTTTTATCTAGTTTGTCATATTTTATTTTTTCCCATTTTCAGTTTGTCCATTTCCCTTACATGTAATTACAGATATATGGAAATCATATATGCTGCTTGCCAAAAAAAGTGTAGTAAAGTCACTTGCTGTGACTCTGTAAGTCCATTCATGAGTGCACATCTATCTTGCAATCAATCAGCTGAAATGAAATGGTCACCATACCCAAATGATTCAAATGGCGAGATCAATAATGCTACATATGTACCAGGGAGATATGAAAACATTTATCTTTCACATAATGAAGTTTTCTGGGGAAACTAGGGGAGGCTCTCAGGTAAGTCCAAAAATAAGAGCAAGGAGGGGTGATGGGCTTTGGTTCTTACAGGGTTAGGAGCCAGGCTGTGGAGTGGAGAGGGGAGTGAAGATTCCTAAATGAGAACCAGGACTAGCGTGGTTTGATCTTCCCTGAGAGAGCTTAAACACTTTCCTATGGGCTGGCTTAGATGTGAGAGTGATGGGTCTTGAAAGCTGTCAGCAAATATAAAAAATGGGGTCAATTTCTTAATTACAGTTTTCAATAGAAATCTGTATACAAGTCTACAGAAAAGCATATACAAAAGTGTTCCTAACAGCCCTATTCACAATTTTCACAAACTGAAAATAACTCATATATCAACCACTAGAATGGATAAATCTTGGCATATTAATACAATATGATTATATATGTGTATGACTGTATATATATAAATACAAATAACATCATTGAATACAACAACATGGATGAACCTCATAGTGCTGCAGAAAAGTAGCCAGACATGAGAGTACATATTGTAAAATTCTATTTATATGTTATTTAAAATGTGCAAAGCTAATAGATGATATCAGAGTCCAAAATGTGATTACCCTTAAGAAGAAAGTAGTTAGGAGGCACATGAGAGGGGCTTCTGGTATTTCTTGACACAGATAACCTAGGTGACAAAACTTAATTCTTGATTCAATTTGATAGAAATAGTGGCAATAAATTGGAACAGAAGATCTGAGTGAGAGTTCAAAGATCTGTTTGATCTTATGTACAAAGATCAGACGAAAAATTATTATAAATAGTGTCAGAGTTTTACCACATTTTCATGACAGCTATAAAATTTTAGTTATATGCAATAAAGAAATATCTAGAAATCACACAAAATGAGATATTATGATAATATTTCAATAATGAGGGAACATTCCAAAACAAATACAACATGGTTTCATCTATAGAAACTACAAACTAAGCATATTAAGTAATCTATTGTGTTAAATACACATATATTAGAAGTAAAGCTTAAAAGCAAGGGACTGAATGGGAGGGAGGCTCTAGAGAGAAGGGATATATGTATACTTAAAGCTGATTCTGAGTTGTGTCTAACTCTTTGTGGTCCCATGGACTGTAGCCCACCAGGCTCCTCTGTCCATGGGATTCTCCAGGCAAGAATACTGGAGTAGATTGCCAATATGATCTATTAAAAAGAAAAAGTCAGTTCTGTTTCTTCCTTTCTAGTCATCACAGTTTTTTATTTTTTTGCTTTCCTTTTATCTAGTAGAGAATCAGTTCAGTTCAGTTCAGTTCGGTCCCTCAGTCGTGTCCGACTCTTTGTGAGCCTATGGACTGCAGCACACCAGGCTTCCCTGTGCATCACCAACTCCTGGAAGTTATTCAAACTCATGTCCATCCAGTTGGTGATATCATCCAACCATCTCATCTTCTGTCCCCTTCTCCTCCTGCTTTCAATCTTTCCCAGCATCAGGGTCTTTTCTGGTAGAGAATACAAGTGGTAATTTCTGGTTTACTTCATGTGTTCTTAATTTCAAACAGAATGTTTTGAATTTTTTGCCTTTAAGTATTATGTTTTCTGCAGATTATTTTTGTATTTTAAAAATCAGGTTAAAAAACTTTCCATTTCCAGATTGTTGTTTCATTAGTGGACACTGAAATTTATTAAATGCTCTTTCTCCCTGTACTTAGGTAAACATTTTCCCTTTACTTTCTTCATGTTTCCTGGCTTTGATTTCATTAGGATGAAAGTAGGCATATAAAATGAGATGGAGAAGCTTCTCCCTGTTACTATATTTGGAAGTATTTGTGTTCAACTGAAATTATTTTCCCTGTAATGGTTTATAGAACTTTTAGATTAAAATAGCTGGGTTTGAAATAATTTCACAATTTGTATTAAAATATCTGGGTTTGGAGTTTCCTCTGTGGGAAAAATTTTTGAGTATTTATGGTTTAATTCGGAGAAGGCAATGGCATCCCACTCCAGTACTCTTGCCTGGAAACTCCCATGGATGGAGGAGCCTGGTAGGCTGCAGTCCATGGGGTCGCTGAGTCAGACACGACTGAGTGACTTCACTTTCACTTTTCACTTTCACGCATTGGAGAAGGAAATGGCAACCCACTCCAGTGTTCTTGCCTGGAGAATCCCAGGGATGGCGGAGCCCAATGGGCTGCCATCTGTGGGGTCGCACAGAGTCGGACACGACTGAAGCGACTTAGCAGCATGGTTTAATTTAATGGTTTGGGACTATTCATATTTGCTATTTTTTCTTTAGTGAAGTTTAATTGATTTTTTGTTACGATTTCATTTAAAACTTCAAATTAATTGGGCAAAATTTCTTACACCTTTGCACATTCTCATCCACCTTTTGGATATACTCTTGTTTTGCTTTTTATTTTTTGCTAACCTTTCTCATCTTTTAGATTTCAGTTCCTGGAATGCTTACTGAAGGCTGGGTTAAGGACAGACCCCAGACAGTCTGTCACTTTGACCTGCTGTGCCCCAGAGATCCCGGGTGGTGCTTTCCTGGAAAGCAAGCAAAAGAGAGCAGCCTTTTCAGAGTGCTCAGAAGCTTTTGAGAAAACGCTGTTTCTCCATCATCTCTAAATTGTGAAAAATCTATGTAACCTCAACTTTTCGGGGCGGGGAACCCGAATGCTCTGAGGAGGCAGGTTGGATGAAGACCAAAATCAGGCCCTCGCAGTTCCTAATAATGGGGAACGAGGCCCCCCAAATGCCTCAGATTCCAGCTAAGTTGCTTTCACCGCGCCCACCGCACCCCTCAGGAACAGGGTCCAAATCAGGCGGTGTGAGTAACTCCTCCAGGCCTCCCGCGTGCCTTCCCACCACCCGTGTGCTTTCCTCGCCCGCACCATCACTAATGGGGGGTCGAGATCCGCTGAGATGAGAGTTGTGGGAAATGAGCTGGAAAGGAAACAGACAGCTACAACAAAATGACTCAAAATCCAACCTTTCTAACCTGAAGAATGGTTCCTTCCCTCTCAGTCACACAACCCCGCAACCCAGTGGCTGCACAAGAGGAGGGACATTTTCTAATTGCTCAGTAAGTACAATCGTTGGGGTTTTTACTAAGGTGTCCCTGGACGGTACTCAGTTGGCCTGTTCTTCGCGGTTTCCAAGAAGGGCCAGGCCTAGGAAGACGCTTCTCAATTCAATTCTAATTGAAGACATCTTGTCAGGATTGCGCGCCCAGCTGAGAGGATGCCAGGAGCGGTCTTTTTTTTTTTTTTTTTTTTAATAATTTTCACTTATTCCCATAGGGTCTTAATTTTTGACTTTGTCTTCATTCTGAAGGTAAATCGAGCCTTTGTAGCCGTGATTACAGAAAGACATTTCAATCCTTTTTTGCTTCTTCTTTTTTTTTTTAATAGGTTAATCAACCGACTGAAGAGGTATTACAATGCAAGTGTAAAATTTTGTTCAGAAAACAAATTTGGTGTCAAGCTAAGGGTAGGAGTTTGGAGAAAAGCGGAATTTCCATTTTACCCTAGTCTCTAACCATAACTTCTTAAAAGAAGTTACTTGGGTTTTGTACGAATGACACCACCTTTTAGGTAAAATTGATGGGAAGGGCATTTTTCATGAGTTGCAGTTAACAAGAGTAGCCCAGATTCTCAATACTTGTAATATTTTCCTTCACCCTACAAACAGATGACCACGTGGCCTAATGGATAAGGCGTCTGACTTCGGATCAGAAGATTGAGGGTTCGAATCCCTTCGTGGTTGTAGTTTCATTTTTCACACTCCGGCTACCTTTACACAGATATCACTGTCCCAGAATCTCCCATTGGGTATAAGTGATTCAGTAAGTGGGGTAGGCGCCAGCCTTCTCCATCGAGCCTTTTGTACTACTATAGGAGTCCTTGGTCAGGCAGGCACGCAGGTGTTGGGATTGCGAAAAGCGCCAGCCCTAGTCTTTTGGAGCCTCTTCCAGGGTTTGGGTGGACCCAGTGAGTGAGGTGGGTGCCACAAGGCACGAATGTCAAGGAATTCTGCTCTCCTCGTCCGGCAGTGTCTGGACGTCGCTTATTTTAGCGTACAACTGACTCTTCCGTTGGTTTTCAGGTGCCGCTCTGTACTTTGACGCTGAAAATGTTGATTTGCTTTTTGAAAGTCAGTTTAAATGGCGCCCCCTTTCGACAGGAAAACTTGCCATATTTTAGAGCAGCTGGCTCCTGATTCACGTGGATGCCACCTGAGAGGACCAACTGTGGGTTCTCCCACACGTTGCAGGATGAATTAGTTGAACGTTAAGCAGTATCTGAGGATCCAGGGTTAAAACAGAAACCTAGAACCATGAGAAGAGATCAGTCAGGCAAATTATAATGAAGAGGGAGCAGCTTCTGCACAAGTGGAAAGAACGTGGTCAAATACATTTGAATATTTAGGTGTAATGGACACATTCATATAACAATGCTGCTAAGTCACTTCAGTCGTGTCCGACTCTGTGTGACCCCATAGACGGAAGCCCACCGGCTCCCCCATCCCTGGGATTCTCCAGGCAAGAACACTGAAGTGGGTTGCCATTTCCTTCTCCTCATATAACAATATGACGGTTCAAATTAGACTCAAGTAGGAATTGAAATTTTAAATGGTCTTAAACTATGAAATATTTTGAATTAGTTGTCAAGTCTTCCTACTGAGAAAATTACATGTCCTTCCGTTTACTACGAACTTCTTTAAAACATTAAAAGAAGAAATAAATCTAACCAGACATAGCTCTTCCACAGTATAGGAAAGAATGAAAGAAAAAAAAAATCCACAACTACTCATGCCGAATGCTGTCATTTTTTTCCCGTGAGTGTACTTCTTTAACAGCTTTATCAAGGCATAATTTTCTTAAACTGTATGTATTTAAACTTATAGTTTGACATACATATAACTCATGAAACCATCACTACAAAAGAGATAATGAACATAGACACCATCCTCAAACGTTTCCTCAGGCTCTTTTGTAATATGTTCATCTGTTGCTGGATTTTGTTTGTTAGTATTTTGTTGAGAATTTTTATGTCTATGTTTATAAGAGATATTGGTCTGTAGTTTTCTTATCGCATGAGGTCTTTGACTTTAGCATCAAGGTAATAATGGCTTCCTTTTCCAATTTTTATAAGAGTTTGTAAAAAATTAATATCAATTTTTTTTAAATGGTAGAATTTAGCAGTTAAGATGTCTAGACTTGGGCTTTCCTTTATGGGTGATTTTACTCACTAAATCAATCTGTTTGCTTGTTATAGATTCTAATTCCATGCTAAATGCTTATGTCAGTCATCTACATCTTTGTAACAAACCTCACCCAAATTTTGTGGGTGACTTAAAACAACATTTAGTTTCCAATTCTGCAGGTCAGTTATTGGGCTGTGCTCAACTAGGGAATTCTTTTGCTGGTTTTGCTTGTGATCACTGATTGATTGCAGTTTTCTGGCAGCCTGACTGGGACTAGATGGTCCAAAATGTTCCCACTCACTGTCTGGGGTGTCATGTGGAATGGCTGGGATGACTGGGACTCTCTCTTCACATGATCTTCCATTCTTCAGGAAGTTAGGTAGGATTTCTTCACATGATGTCTCAGGGTCCCAAGATGGCAAGAGGAGAAGTTATAAGGCTCTTGAACCCTAATATTGAAACTCCCACAACCTCACTGCCACAACATCATTACCACAGCATTCTATTGGCCAGATCACAAGGTCAGCTCACATACAAGGAGGGAAATAGACTCCACCTCTTCTTGATGGTAGCTGCTGCACGATCATATTCCAAAGGGACACGCATAGTGGGAATTTGTGACAGGACTTGGTGACTGAACAACAATCAATCAATCAAACAATGCTTTGTTATCTCATTTAACACTAAAAACAGCACTGTGAATAGCCACTATTGATATATGTTGGTAAGTAAATTATCCGTTATCACTTCTTTACCAGTGTTAATCTGAATTGGTCTGTGAACCTTGTTTTGAACCTACATTTGGAGAAGGAAATGGCAACCCACTCCAGTATCTTGCCTGGAAAATCACATGGACGGAGGAGTCTGGTGGGTTATAGTCCATGGGATCGCAAAGAGCTGGACACGACTGAGCGACTTCACTTTCTTTACCTGGTGGGCAGCTCAGGGTGGGGCCTGGGAGAAGGTAAGCGCTCCAAAATGTAGCAGCAGCTGAAAAAGCACTTATAGTGCTGAGCATTTGAACACGTGCAATTACAAATTTTTGTAAAGCCAGAGAACTCCATGTCTTTGTCTCAGGATGACTCTGATAATGTTTAAGATCGAGAGGGTGAGATTAAGTGACCCACACACAGACTCTTGGTTCAACTCCTTTTCTGAGACTGAATTCCTGAGTGTCTGATATATCTACAGGCAGCATGGACTTATAAAGAGTAATAAGCACCTTAGAGGAAGCCCCGATGAGTGGAGAAACTGAGGAAAGCAGATTCAAATACAGGAAAATTTCCACTGAGATACGTTTAAAAACCAATATCGTACACATTTCACATAACTGACAAATCAGACGTAGTTTATTACTGTGAAACAGTCTTGGCAAGAGACAAAAGTTAAATTGCCAATGTGTCAGAAGAAGGAAGACGCCGAAATCAGTGGGATGGTACTTAAACCATGCACGACCGTAAACAGAATTTTAAGACAACCCACAACCAACCTCTAGTATGTAAATCCCAACCGTTGATCTCTTTGTGGGGACCTCAAATTTAACCTGTCTCATACGGCTAGAGAGTAGTAAAATTTGCTCCAGGTGAGGCTCGAACTCACAACCTCGGCATTGCTCACAAGTGTACTGTCTTATAAGTACCGCGCGCTAACCGATTGCGCCACTGGAGCTCCGCTAGGTAGGGGTTTGGGGAGGTGTAAGTGAATATACTTTAACAGATGAAGACGTTTAAGGTAGTCAATATTATGAATAAAATGGCGCCTTCTGATATGGGGTTTTCTCTTTGAATCTGATATGCAATTCACAGCAGCAGTCTTTTATCAGGTGGTATCAGCCAATCTGCCGCCGTTTCCCCCACAGTACAGAGAAGCAGCCGCGGTTGAGCGTCGCAGTCATCTCCATCTTGATTTTCCGCTCATATTCCCACGGCTTCTTTAAATTCAGACTTATTTGAAAGCATTTGAATGGCAAAAAAAAATTACATTGGTTCCACAAAGGCAGGAAGCGTTCCACTCAGGAGTGTGTACTCCGTCTGTGAGACCACAGTGCATTTTCGTTGCTCCGAATTCCCGGGGACTTTTCATCTCAGCGGTCTACTTTCTCGCATCACCTCTGTCTCGGCTCTGCCCTCCGCTCGGCCGACTTTTCCTCTGCTTCAGATGCCACCTGTCCCACCCTGACCCCGATTTTAACATTTAAAGAATGTTAAAATACTTTGTTATCCTGAAACATTCGAAGAGCTAATATTTCCTCTAGAAAAATCACTGTTTTAAATGTACTAAGTTTAAATAAACTATATTAAATGCAATACAGACTAAGGAAATGCAGAAAAACAAAAAGGTGGCAACTTGAATATTTTCTGAAGTCTCATACTCAGAGAAATATATTGTTTATATTTGTGGCTCATTTCCAGCTTTTTCATTCTAGTTATACATTTTGGGACAAAAGAAACTTCCACCAGATGGATCCATGGCCTGGGTGGACACACTGTGAACCAGACCTGAACCACAACTTCACTTGTTGCCAGACCTCCATTACCTCCATTTTAACAGAGGGGCCGTGATGACACTTTGGGTCTTTCCATATCAATATTCACTTGGACCTTGTTTCCAACAGTCCTTGAAATTTGAGGGTTTTTCTCTTTAGCAAGTCCATTTAGGAAAGAAATGGGGGAATTATATTCTATATATTTTCAGTGGCACTGCAGGGTCCTCAGGAATTGCCTTCTCCTTTAATCCAAGACGTCAGATCTGAAAACTGGTTTAAGATCAGAAACTGGGCAAGGTATTGTGGTTTTATTTTTAACTGGGGCAGCTACCTTCAGTCTTCTGATTATTCTTGATTTCTTCTGTGTAGACAGTGATACGCTTGTTGGCTGCCCATCTATTTTGTTTCTAGGGATGCTGTATTTTATTAACCATCTCAACACTCTACAAAGTTGGCTACCTCTCTGAAATTGTCTTTCATTACATGAATTTTGCCCACCACACCTGGTGCATGCACATACACACACTGACCAGATTGTGACCAGCTGAGTCTGCTATTTCTGGCCTGAATTGCTTCAAGATCCTATAATTCCCATTGCTGTCAGTGAAGCCACTTCTGTAGCAGAATCTCGTATCACCGGAACAAAGCCAATAGAGGACACTCACCATGGAACTTCTTAGTAATGGTAGTGTCCCTCTCACATCACATGCCTTCCCCCACCCCCAACAGAATATCCTTTGGCTCTCCTGTTACCAATTCATCTAGTGGGTTTTCCAATATTACATGGTAAATCCACTCTAGCATGTCCACTTCTTTGAGTTTTTGATCCCTCTTTCTGCCATCAATCTCAAGAGTCCTGGCATTTTTACCACATTTAGTGAGAGCTTTTGCTGTTTTAAGTAGGAGAATCCTAACAGTACGTTGAGTTCTTGTGAGAGTATAAAAATTCTGTACTTTGGGAGAATGCTCTAGTATCAGTGTATTCTACATCAACTAACTTTGCATTCTACTCTCCTTGATCCAGAACACTTAGAATTTAGTTGTGTATGGAAGGATGCCGAATGTGTGGCAGAGGTACGTGTTTGGCAGAGGAGAGATCTCTGCATTGTCTTCAAGGAAGAAGGACTAACTAATCCTTGATAAGGAGGATCGGGCTACTTCTAAAAAGCTCAAAGGATCTTGGGAAATCTGGAGATTTAGATGTTCTAATGCATCCCCTGGAGAAGAAAATGGCAGCCCACTCCAGTATTCTTGCCTGGGAAGTCCCATAGATCGAGGAGCCTGGCAGGCTACAGTCCATGGGGTCGCAGAGTCAAACATGATTTAGCGACTCAATAGCAACAACAATGCATCTCACCAGATGTCTCCACCCAGTGTCTCAATATTCTGTTCTTTTCCAATTGAGGCCATGACCTAGGCATAGAAGATAATCTGGTTTGGGAATTTAACATACTTTGGAGTCCTACTATTCCTGTGATTAAATCTTGGAGCTGAACCTTAGCTTTTTTGCCCTTGAGTTGCAGGATATGAGAGTTTTCTTATACCCTCCTATGGAGACTCTGGCTTTCACATTAGCCTCTACTTGATTGGCTTCCCTTGTGACTCAGCTGGTAAAAGAATCTGCCTGCAATGTGGGAGACCTGGGTTCAGTCCCTGGATTGGGAAGATTCTCCAGAAAAGGCTACCCACTCCAGTATTCTGGCCTCGGTCCCAGAGAGTTGGACACAACTGAGTGACTTTCACTTTATTTGATGAGATATCATCCTCAGCATTTAATTATCTCTCTCCAAGGCATCAATTTCTTCTACTGAAGAATTCTATTACATTATTATTACCATCTCTCCCATATTTATCAAGCACCTGATACATTACATCTGCTTTTGCATATCCATTGGTATAGCATCTCAGTTCAGGTTGGGTGAAAGTTGTAAAAATTGCTACTTTGTGCTAGTGGCTGTTTGTGTTCCACCAATCCCTTTAATGCCAACCAGATGGATAATCCAGCTTCAAAAATCTCATTTTAGGGACTTCCCTGGAGTCCAGTGATTAAGACACTGCACTTCCACTTCAAGGGCATGGGTTCCATCCCTGGTCAGGGAATTAATATCCCCACTTGCTACATGGGTGTTGCAAAAACAACAACAACAACAAAACAACAACCAAAAAACGCATCTTAGCATTTTCTTTCTCAGATACTTTACCAACTACTGTATTTTGTGTTCCCTGGAAAGACTCCAAAATGGGGATTTGCATTCAGAAACTTTACTGGGGCACTATCTCAGGGTGAACACCTGAGAAGCAATGAAGAATCAAAATCTGTCAGAGGAACCAAGTGGGCTGCAGTGCAAGCGCAGAAGGGCATTTGCCTACTCCTCGGAGTCTCCACCACTGGAATGGCCCTTTAGATGTGTCCCAAGTTGAGAAGTCAGATCTGGGCTGTTATGCCTCTCATAGACCAATAATTGGATATAGGCTGCCCTTGGAAATGAAATGTGACCTTGACCTGAGACAATTCCTAAAGAGGGATGACAGTTGAGAGTCATCAGGTAACAACCTTCCAAGGATCTAGGAAGGTAAATCTAGCCGAAGGGTCCAGGTATTTAGTCAATACACCATCTGTGACAGTCACAGTGAGGAAGAAGAGAGAGAGAAAATGAGTTTGAGCTCTGGATAGGATTTGAAAACCATCACAGTGATTCCAGATGCTGTAGGAAACATTTTATTGGAGATAGTTGCAGGGCTGGTTCCGAAGCTCAGGGTTCTAGGGTTGAGAAGGGAAAGCCTATCTTTCAAAGGATGCTCTGCCCACGTGTCATAATCTGAATACACTAAAGATCAGACGGAGGAAAGTTTTTGTAGGGTCGCAATTAAAAAGAGGCTCTGACTGCCACCATCATGGAGACACTCTTCCCTTCATGTGAGGCAATTTCTTGCTCCCACTCTATCAAGGGCTCCTACAAAAGTGACAGATCAGTGGAGGCAGGGATGGGTGGGGTGTCATGGAAAAAGACTGATCTGAAAATATTTGGAAATTGACTTTACATGTTTCTCCTAGGGGAAGACAAATGTTATGAAGTAGAACTTATATTGTATGGCTATTCACTGCATTGTCAATTCTACACATTTAGGGTAGAGAGAGAAGGGAGACTCAGAATGTGTAGGAACATTCTTTTTCAGGATATCATGGCAAATTGACCTATCCTCATGGATGAATTGGAGAAGGCAATGGCACCCCACTCCAGTACTCTTGCCTGGAAAATTCCATGGATAGAGGAGCCTGGTAGGCTGTAGTCCATGGGGTCGCTAAGAGTTGGACACGACTGAGTGAAGAGAATGTAGAGAAAAGATTTTGTTTTTAAACAGGTCTTCAGGTAAAGAAGCAGAATGGCTCCTGCCCCCAACTTGATCTTCTTATTTGGTTTTGAACTGTTTCATGTATGCCAGAATATCTGACTTGACTGTACTGACTGGAGTCCGATGAAACCAGCGCATGACAGGGATGCCATCAGGTCCCACTAGGAACTTTTCAAAATTCCAGCGGATGTCACGGACCATGATGGGTTCCCAGGATATATGTTTGATTGAGCCCATAAACTCAGAAGGGTGAGGACAGGATTGCTGCAGCAGAGAGATGGAAAAAAGAAATGACGGAATCATTTCTGCTCATGGATGATCCAGGCTATTTTCACCCACAGATACTCCACTTCCTCTTATGTTGAGATATTTTCATTTCCTATGATTCTTAATATATTCTCTGAATCACAACCATGCTAACTACCAAGAAAGTTGTAGATATTATAGCAAAAGTCTATTCCCTCTTTCTTTTTCTCCCTATGACCCCATCACAAAATCCTGTTCCTGTGAATGAGGTATGTCACCTCTCTAGCTTTCAATTCCCTTTTCTACAAAGGGAATAGACTAGAATGTGGTTTCCTAGATCTTGATGCTCCATGGGCCAGTCATCTTTTGAAAATACCTTTTGGGGGCCAATATGGAGTTCCAGTGTTTTGTTTTGAAAAATAAGAGAAAAATTTTAAAACACCATTACTTCATTTAGTTTTGAAGAGATAATTATAAGAATAAATTACATACGTGTTCTAATCTTAGAATAATGGGCAGCTCTATAAATCAGTTGATGTTTATGAAACCCTCCTAACATTGCCCTGTTTTTTCAGTTTACTGAGTATATATAAAAATCTCAACATGGGTCAACCTTGGGCCACAGTTCAGCATTTAAGAACACTGAACTCTGATAATCTTTAAGGGCCCTTCTCAGCTCTCACGTTCTCTGTATCTAAGAGCCAGTGTTTCATAAAAGGCACTTATTGCGTTGTATTACATCTGGCTTTTTTTTTGTCTTCTCCAGTATGAACTCATCAAGGAACAGGGCCTGCGTCTGTTCATTTTTATACCCTTATTGTTTAGCAAACTGCCTTATAGATAGCAGGCACTCAACAAATGTTCCTTGAATGAATGAATGTCAATGAACAAAAGAGAATGGTTCCGGTGAAAGGCGGCACTCTACACAATGCTTTGTACCACAAAGCCAGAGCATCACAGATACTAACAAATTTAACCCTAGTCCCTATGCTTATAAGGAGATCTCTTCCAAAGAGTCCAACCCCTCCTCCAGGCAGGACCCCTTGCGTCCATTTCCACCACACCAACTCTACATTAGGAATATTAAGGAAGAAGAAGCTTAGGTCAGTAATTAACTCACCTTTAAGAAGGTGAAGACTTTCTGCTCTGTTTCACCATTCACATCCCCTTTCTCAAACAGCTGGAAATTAGGTACGTATCCTCCTCCTGGACGGACATACCTGCAATGAACCATAATGTTCCCAGGAAGCTCCAGAATATAAGAGAGAAAATTATAATAGGGTACCAGGATTTGAGGTTACGAAAAAGGGGAAACAGATATGGAGATATAGAAAACAGGGCTGGGAAGGGGAAATAAGACCATTGTTAAACTTTGGGTTCCCTGACACTTTATTTTTCTCTGTTCCACATGCTGTCACTGTCTCCCATCTGTATTGTTTCTGTACCATCAACACCAGGAGCTATTTCTGTGCTCCCACTCCTCCACCATCCATCCAGGTCTCACTTCCCAGGGAAGGGGAAAGCATCTCTGACACAGCCAGACTCACATCAGTGAAGGCCAAATTTAAAATCAGTTAGTAGGTACCCCAAGCCTATTAACCCACTGCCCATCCTGGAAGTCCCCAACATGGAAGTGCCTCTGGAAATAGAGGAAAGGTAGACAGAGACAGATCTCTATAGGGTTTTAAGTAGCACTTACTTCAGTCCTGGAAGGATTTCTGAGTTTTCTCCTGGTTCTTGCTTTCCGAATTGGTTACAGGGAAATCCCAACACAACTAGGCCAAAGGGCTTCAGCTCCTCCTGTAGTGCATTCAGTTCTATGAGTAGAGAATGGACAATACGGTGGCCTGGCCAGAGAGCCTGCCTTGTGTATATAGACAGAGTGATCCTTGGAAATACCCATTTTACAGAGGGAAAAACAGAGGTCCAGGAAAAGGGGAAAAATATCTAAGTCAGAAAGACTGTTCGTGGCAGGGCTGAAATGAGATACTAGATCTCCAGACATGTAGCAAAAGCCCTTTGTTATAGTGCAGTATTTCCCAAATCTGCAGCACATCAGAATCAGATGGGACCTTTCCTTAAAAATAAGGATGCCCAGATTCCTTTCCAGAAGTTCTTCTGGTTACATTATTCTGAGGTGGCTCCCCAGTCATCTTTATTATTCTAAAGCTCACCAGATCACTGCTGGTGGGATTGTAAAATGGTATAACTGTTATGGAAAATAATATGGAGGTTTCTTAAACAATTAAAAATAGAACTACCGTAAAGCAGCAGTCCCAATTCTGGGCATATATGCATAAGGATTGAAAAACAGAGACTCAGAGAGAGATTTGCACATCCATGTTCATAGGATGGATAAAAATCAAGAGGTAGAAGCAACCCAAATGTCCATTGATGGATGAATGCATAAACAAAATGTGGTATATCCATATACAATGGAATATTATTCAGTCTTAAAATGGAAGGAAATTTTGTCACATGTTACAACATGAATGAATCTTTATGCTAAGTGAAATAAACTAGTCATGAAAAGACAAACACTGTAGGTAAGATAAATACATGTGGTATCTAAAGTAGTCAAATTTATAGAAACAGAAGGTAGAATAGTGGTTACCAGGGGCTGGGGGAAAGGAGAAAGGGGAGCTGTTATTTAGTGGATACAGTTTCAGTTTTGCAAGATAGAAAAGTTGTAGAGATTTGTGTTACAACAATGAATATTTTTAACACTGCTGAACAGTCTTCTTAATAGATGGTTAAGATGGTAAATTTTATATTTTGTCTTTTTGTATCACAATTTAAAAAAGAAAATTTTAATTTCATTTTAATTTTAAACAAAACCACATTTAAACATCACTGACCATCAGTTTGCCTTCCCTGATTGGTTAATTGGTAGATTAAATCTTTTTTTTTTTTTTTTTAAAGGAAAGGACACCCACAATGAGAATGGACTTCTCTTCTCTTCACAGGCTAGTTCACCCTGGGTGGAGTAGGGGTAAATCTGACAGGGGCAAAAAGAAGCAGAGAAATTTCAAGTTGAGCTTTCTGGTGTTCTTTAACAATCTTCAGGATGTTAAAGATGCATTCTACCTAAAAACCCTCACTGATATACCAAAACACAAGCTTCCAATAGTCTTCTTCCCCAAGCTTTTCAGTTTGTTTCCCCGGACTTTTATAATCATCTTTTCACCCTTTGTGAGCCAAACATCTTCAGTTCCATAACAAACACTAACCACTCTCTAACTGAACAGTCTGCTCAGGCAACAGTGTCAACTGATGTCTCCTCTGAGTCCTTTCATTTTTATTCTCTGCAATATAAGATTGCTTTCCTATTTCCACATGGTTCCTAAGTACTTTTCCTCACATCCTCCCCTCTTGTCTTTAGTCACTATAGATAATAACTCCTCCAGGAAACAGACTATTAATTAGGAAACCTGTCTTCCAGTTCTTGAGAAACTATTCCCCAGTTCTTGCACCTATTACATACAGAGTTGGAACTGAATAAATTGATTTCTAAAATTCCTATAACTGGCAAAATGAAGTATGGTCCAATAGAATATTATCCAATCTTAAAACAGAAGGAGGAAATGATCCGTACTCCAAGGTATCTTATTAATTTAAAAAAGCAAATTGGCAGGTTGTATTTATTACTTGTTTGGAGAAGGAAATGGCAACCCACTCCAGTATTCTTGCCTAGAGAATCTCATGGACAGGGGATCTTCACAGGTACAGTCTGTGAGTCAAAAAGAGTCGGACATTCATGTCAATGTATGGCAAAACCAATACGGTATTGTAAAGTAAAATAAAGTAAAAAAAAAAAAAAAAAAAGAGTCAGCCATTACTGAGTGACTATCATCATCATCATCATTTATTATATGTCATCAATTGGTAGAAAAGTAAAAAAAAGAATACATATATATTTTGTAAACATGATAATACTGGTCATCAGAAGGGAAGGGAAAGAGATGAAAAGACTTTTTACTCTAAACTTTTTTATTACTTTAATTTTGAACCTTGTGAATATAGTTCAGTTCAGTTCAGTACCTATTCAAAATATAATAATGAAAAACCTAAAAATGAAGTTCTTATTAGTTCAAATATAAGAAAAGCATCTATTTCTGATAAAAAATTAGTCTTGTTCATTATTTATTGGCTTTTAATCAATATGGCCTAAGATATGAGAAAGATAACATTCTACCCTGAATAATGCACAGAGAGGGGAAAAATCTACACCTAAAGGAGGTGTTGAGGTTGGAGAGGAAGCATTCGCCTCTCTTATGGTCACCTCTCCAGCCCTCGCTCCAGTCAAATGTGCTCCAGGGATAAAGCCCTTTTTTCTTTTCCCTGTCTTTGTAAGTTACTTGGAAAAGTCTCAAAATCATCAATCCTACCTCCTGTATTTGCCAAGAAGGCTTGCATCTTCAGAGAGGCTGCTAGCTCTCAAATACATTATTGGTTCTCCTGGAAATCTCAGGAGCAAAGCAGAGGCAGGACATAGGAAGGGGTCAGCAAATGCTGTCTGTGAAGGTCCAGATTAGTCATTTCAGATGGCCTCTGGCACCAACTAACTGGAGAAGGAAATGGCAATCCACTCCAGTATTCTTGCCTGGAGAATCCCATGGACGGAGAAGCCTGGTAGGTTACAGTCCACGGGGTCGCAAAGAATCGGACACGACTGAGCGACTTCACCTCACCTCACCTGGCACCAACACTCATACTACTCAACTCTGTCTTGCGGCATAATATCAACCATAGACAATCTGCAAATGAATGGTCATGGCTGTGTTCAATAAAACTTTATTTACAAAATTCGGCTGACTGGATTTGCCCTGTGGACCATAGTTTGCTGACTCCTGACATTAGGGAATAAAGTCACTTGATCATGAATATTTGTTTTGATATATAGAATTAAAATTAGAATATAATACCAATATGACTTAAAATATAACAAGCTGGAAAATTAGTCCCAAGGAGATTTGGCTATGAACTCTTACCAGGATATTGAGCTGTTAGACCACAATAGGTGGCCACATTGACAAAAAGGACATGCTTGCCCGCATACTGCTTGAACTGAATGTGTTCCTTTCCATTAAGAGTGAAAGCGTCATAATCATAGATGGTGCCTTTTACATCTTTGTAGCAATCCATCTGGAAGATTTTAAAAAATCATAATTTTAGTAATAATAATTCCTAATGTCAGTATAATCTTTCAAACCATTCAAAGAACAATTCATATATTAACTGAGATCCAGAAAACAAATACGAGTCATCTAATGTGTCAATGACAAGATTGAAACTAGGTCTTGTGACTTGAAAGGCAATGGTATTTTTGAGGAACAGGCAGTCAAGTCTCTTTATTATCTTTGCAGAGGTAAAATACCAGTAACTGCTTGGATGAATGGAAAAAAGCAGAGATTCATGAGCAGGAATGGGATGGCCTGGAAGTAAGTGGAGTCAAACTGAAAGGCATACTGCCTTTCTTGCTTCTCTGAAAATGAAGCTACCTCTTGTCTCTTGCTTGAAGGCATCTTGCCTGGATTCCCTCAGTGAAGAGAAGGTTTTTAATTCCCAAGTATTTCAGGATAGCCTTATTACTTCTGTAACTTTCCCTAGGTCTTCTGACTTCCTGCCCCACTCATCAGCATGGTGGAGTGGAAAGAGCTCTACCTGGGAATCAGAGGCTTGCTCTATTGTTAGAGTTCCTTGTGATCCTGGGAGGTTCTCATCCTTGGCCCTCAGTTTCCCCACTGGTAAAAATGAAGACATTTGTCTAGATTCTTATTAGATCCTGAAAGGCTTCCAGGTTTAACATTCTAGAATCTAATATTACTCCTACCTTGAGTAGTTTTCTCTCTCAATGCACTCTTACTCATATGATGGTCTTGTAAGCCAATACTATGAAATTCTAACTTTTTGTAGCTGCCAGGAAAAGAGAGGGAGAGAGCTCAAAAAATCATCTGTAAGCAGGTCACTAAACTGTGTCTGGCAGCATCCAACTTATCACATACCCAACTCCTTACCCATCGTGCTCTAGCTATCTAATATCTACCTTCACCACCAGCTCCATCTACCTTAATCTTTATCCAATCTATGGAACATATTTGAGCAAAGTTCCACATAATAGAAATAAGTTCAGCATGAAATTTTCATCGCCTGTCCTTAGGTTAAATTCCTCTACAGGCAGACCTCATCTTATCTCTCCTCTGTCTTTATCCATGCCGGGTCCATGCAGTACCCAAAATATGCTGACTCCACAGGGCTCACCAGCACATCCTGATTTCCTTCTCTATATCAGGGAAGCTGCTATAAATGGTTTATGGAATATAGGGATTGTAAAATCCCAAAGTATGAAATGAAAGCTAACATCCAAACCACCCAGTCAGAAAAAGGCAGAGAGGTACTGACCAGAGAAAGGAGGGAAGAACATAATCTAATAAGAAAGGTTCAGACTTAAACTAGGATTAAACTAGACTCCCTGGAAATGCAAGGACTATAAAAGATTTTAATCAGACACCATCTGCCCCACCTAAAGGAGTGATCCAACACAAAACCAAACCAAACTCTACCACTGATTCTATCCCTAGCACACCTAGCTACTTAGCTTTTACTCCAGGGGAAAAAAGCATTTTCTCTATGCAGGCTTTTGCGCCTTTCCCTAAATGCACGCACAAATACACAGCAGCAAAACTGAGACATATATAAAGAGAACAGTATTTCAGAGTATCCATTCTTATCTCCATTATGCCTGCTTCCCAGCTAAACATTTTTAAGAATTTGCCTTTTTCCTGCCTTTGCTACTGTGCTGAAAATTCCTGAAAATCATGTTGGGTACCAGAATGCATGGCCTTAAGACTCTGATCTTGAAGACTCCTTTAGGTCCAGTCCAGCTTACTTCTGATATTCATTGTTACTTCAGATTTATTTAGGTCTGCATGATATTTGAGATTTAGGTCTCAAATATCTCCAGACTCTGCCTTTATTATGCAAGTTCTACAGCCAAGGGTCTCCACACCCAAGTAGCCAGCACCAGTTAGCATAAACACTGTATCAACTTTCAAAAATAAGGAAAATCACTCAAGAGATTATCTAATCAAGAGGAAGGAAGATCTTACTAGAGTTGCAATTATAGACCACATCATATGCTCGATAATTTTTGCTCACTCTCCCACCCCATAACTGGGTGAACAAGTGGGTAAATCCTCTTATACACACATTTATGGTGAGAAAGCAGAGACTAATGGAGGTGACATGACTTGTCTAAGGCCAAAAATGATAACCCATTATGTGAATGAGAGTGTGCTTGCCCCTAACTTTTGATTGCTTTTTGCTTCTGGGTCTTCTAGTTTATTGTTGTTCTTTCCTAAACTGCCCCTGCCATTGCCATACACACATTTTTATCAATAAGGCAACTTTTTTTATTGTATCAATAAACCATGAATTGGAAATAGAACTGAGGTCAGAATTCAAGACTTCTAACTTCAGATCCAATTGTTTTGGCCTCCAGTTATTTTTTTCCATATGTTTTATGTTTCTCTGATAACTCTGATTTTATCCATCCCTAAAACTTCCACTTTCATTTTTCCACCTCTTCATATGTTTCCTGCTTAGCTGTGTCTCAGATGAATCAACTCAAACTTTCTTCCAAACCCTAACCCCCACTCACTGTGATGCCCACTATAGCCCATGCCTCAGACCCAGCTCTGATGGATACTGATGGGTGGCTGGAAGGATGTCCAGGCAACCTCTACCTGGAGAAGAAGGGGAGAAAGGACCACAGTAAAAGGGTTCTTTTGTCCCTACCCATATTCAGCTCAAGGAACACCATAGAAGTGAAGATTTGAGGAGAAGTGAAGAAAGGTTTAGAGGGAGGAAGCAGAGGTCAGAGCCTTACAAGAAGGGCTGAGGGTGGGATCTTGGAGCAGGACCCAAGACTCCACCTTTGAACCCTGTCCCACCCTCTCTGGAAGTCACTTACCTTCTCTAGATTGTAATTTGTTTGCACAAAGCCGGCTAGGAAAAGGAGAAAAAGACAAGAGGCCCTTAACTGTACAGTCATGATAGTATCTTCAGATCACTGGTCTGAGAGTCTGAGGTTGTTGGGCACCCAGTAACCTTTTGATACTCTGCCAGGGACTAGCCCAAGCCTATGTAGGCCAATCACAGGGCGGCAAGGATTTCTAGGGTGTGAGTGGGGCAAGAGGACATAGAATTCAAACCACATCCTCACCTACACACACCCCCGTGAGCACTCAGCGCTCACTAGTGCGATGAGGACCTGGGACTCACATAAATTCTGGCAGAATTATGAAAAGGTGAGGGCAAGCACTCCACACTCTTTCAAGACTATTGTCTATTTTTTTCTGAGTGGATATCCATGTCTAGGTGCAGATGCAGTCCCCCAGACATCTCAGTAAAGTCAATGTGAAAATGCATGACATGGATGTTCCAAATACTATTCCTAATATTATTATTTGGCTTAAAAAAAAATCAAAGAATGGATCACATGTGATCACTCTAGGAGAGTTAGAAGGAAACTGGGCCTGAGGAAGGGAAAAATCTTTACACGTTAATATGTTCCCTATACATTAAATGTTTTCACATGCTTATCAGTCAGTAAGAAAAACCAAGCAGCCCAAGAGAAATTTGGGCACCAGACAGTAAACCAAATGGCATCTGTGGTAGGATACAGTGTTCTCCCTTGCCAATAATCAAAGAGGTAGAAACAAGAAAAATTGCATTCTGCATTTATCAGATTGGCCTAAGTTCAAAGGAATGGAGGTACCCAGTCTAGGTGTCAGTCTGGTATACTCCAGGTGAGGGCAGAAAGTAATAGCCACAAAATTTCTGGAGGATAATCTGCCATTTTAAATACAATGTTTTTTTTTTTTTTTTTTTTAAGTAAATAACTTAAAATTTCTTTTATTTTGAAATGATTATAAATGTACTGGAAGTCGCAAACACTTCTGTTAATCTCCTGGAAGCCCCAGGGCCCCAAAAGGATAATGGAAGTGAGACTCACATTCCTCTAAGGATAAAAATGCTTTTGTCTCTCAACCATCCTAAGAACACCCATCCATTCAGCAAAAGTTTCTAACCACTGCTCAATAGTATCAGCCAAAATTTTGAATAGATGAGTTTATGTAACAGGCCTTGAGCACTTGGAATTGCTGAGTTTCTCACATAAATAACATATATCTAATTCCCACAAACCTCATGGCAGAGGTGCTGACCAATAACTTTCTCCCTCTTATCTACAGTATGGATTTACTTTCTGGGCCTCTAGTGCTAAGGTTTGAGTTAATCCTACTCATAAATTCATGATTATTTGTTCTTGCAAGGTCCCTCCTTTTGTTTTCTATTCATACTCAAACTTCATTGTTTTTTTTTTTTATTCCCTTCTCCCTATAGGTGAAATATATTTAATATGCATATTGTTCTTATTCTTGAAACATCTGTACATTGTATATTACCTCTTTGAAATTTAAAAAATTATTTTTTTTAATTTGGATCTCAGATTTAAAGGGTTGAATTAAACACACTTTTAAATCTATGGCACTATATCATCATTAGGCTGTGCAATGATTCTCTTCTTATATTAATTAAAAACATTTTTTGTCCCCAATCCAATCCCATTTTCCTACGTCTCAGAGAGGAAGAGAGGCAAGGCAACAGTTACTACAGACTGGAAAGTTGGCCGTCTTGTCATGTTGCAACAAAACATTTGGTAAAACTGTTGTCTGATGACTTAGAAGGCAAAAGGACTAAAACAAAGATTAATGTGTTTCCTAGTGCTGTGGGATTAGAAGGGTGAGTTTAGCAACTAACTGTGCTCTGAGGAGATAACTAACAAAGAGATGCTGGAAAATGTCTGGATTAGGTGCAGAGGATCAGATTTGTCTTTACCACTCTCCCACACTCTTCCTCCTCCCATAGGATTTGCACTGAGAGCTCAGCTTTACTAACTCTCATGTTTATTGAAATGATAAAGTCTTCTTTAAAGCAAACTCTGGGAGATGGTGAAGGACAGGGAAGCCTGGCGTGCTGCAGTCCATGGGGTCGCAAACAGTTGTTCAGAGTGACTGAACAATAAAAGTCTTCTTTTCCAGTTCTTACTGTTTTTTAACCAGCCCCAGCCATAAATAGCTGCCTCCTCCTTCTTAAAACTGAAGTCTGAGTAGGGTTTAATTCTTGCTGCTGGTGGAATCTGGGCATTCATGAATTCTCTCGGAAAACAGAGGCTTTTTGTTATCCCAGATTTCTGATCTCTTCTCACAGGCCTCTAATCTAGAGGGAGGAGCCCAAAACAATGACTGCCGGCCCAGCTACTGAGCTCCTAAAGCCCTTGAGGGCAGCTATACAGGTTTCCTGCTTCCTGCCCACAGATCCTCCTGCCTTTGTCCAGTCGCAGCTAGCACTGGATTTAGCCCAAGGCAAATACCCGTCATTAATTTAACAGATGAAGGAACTGATGCTCAGATAGAAAAATTGACTTATCCAAAGTAGAATTAGACTCTCCTTCTTTCCTGCTGCTATAAATTCCTTACTTTATTAGCTACATTCTCTTTGCTCATCACACAATAACTGACTCCTACAGCAGAAGAGACACATTTGTCATAGTTCTTCCTGAGTGTGCAGATCAGATCAAGGGGCCTAAAATCTCTGCCTTCCCATCTCTAGGTCTCATTGTTTTAGTTTCCCTGGAAATAAGAGCTCCAGTCAGGAGAAGGAAAAGTTTAGGAGCTCAAGCTCAGCAGGTGGGACTCCATGAGGGGCACTTCCTGTCGTCATCTGTCTGACGATATCATTTTTGTTCTGGAATGCTGAAGCCATTTTCTATTTGTCCTCCCTCTTCCAAGTTCTTCCCCTTCAATGCTTTTTTCCTCCTCCCCCTGCTGCCACTGGAGCTGCTGAACTCTTTTCTCATGATATTCCTCCACTGATAGTAAGCCCATAAGGCTAACAATTTGTTATAGAATCAAATCCAGAATCTCCAGCATGGTATCCAAAATTCTCCTGTGATCTCAACCGCCTTCTCAGTCTTCACTCTCAATAAGCTCAGTCTTCAGGCAAGCTAAATACTCTCCATTCCCTGAATCATATCTCTTGGGATTTAAGTTCTTGATCTTGGAGGCCAATTACTCAGGGATTCCACTTTCCTTGTCCCAAATTATCTATATATTTATTTCCATTGAAAGATCAAGAAAGCAAATTCATTAGTTTTTACCAAACAAGATTTTTAGGTAGAAATGTTTAGACCTGAGCCACAGATTAAGTCTGAAGACCAGTCCAGATCTAAATTACACAATAAGATCTCTCTAAATTACACAATAAGATCTCTCTAAATTACTCAATAAGATCTGATTAAAAAAAAAAATCATGTCTCAACAACTGCCTATTTTTCTTAGTCAGACTCCAATATTTCCTTGAGGTAGATTTCTTATGAGGATAAATTTTTGCCAAAGGTCACGCAACTACCGAGTGGCCATTTAAAGACTGAAATAAAGCCTTTCAGATTCTCTGTCTTAGCCTGTTAATGACTTAATCCTACCTGAAAATCAACACCAAGTTTCTTATGTTAGTTTCTTTTGTTTTGAGTCAACATTTATCATTATTTATTGATATGGTTGTGTTGGCTCTTTATTGCTACACAAGTAAAACAGCTGGGCTTTCTCTGGTTGCGGTGGGGAGGGGGGTGCTACTCTTAGTCGGGGTGCATAGGCTTCTCAATGCAGTGGCCTCTCCTTTGTGGAGCACAGGCTCTAGTCACGTGGGCTTCCGTCGTTGCAGCATGCCAGCGCAGTAGTTGTGGTACACAGGCTTTACTTGCTCAGCAGCATGTGGAATCTTCCCAGACCAGGGACTGAACCCGTATCCGCTGCATTGGCAGGTGGATTCTTTGTTACCTTCTTTGATCATAGAGGAAACAAGTTAAACTTTTTTGGAGATGTAGTCCACCTTTTCAACCCAGATTCAATCACAGTCTCTACAACCACCCAAATATGATTTAGAGATTTTTGTCCATCATTTAGCTTTACTTGGATATTTTCCCTGAATTAGACAATCTTCACTGTCATCTGAGATCCCCATTCAGGTCTCTAGGATTTTCTTGGGTTGCAAGTGTGGCTTACAAGTGTGAAGCATAGGGTCTACTCCTAAGCCTGCCATTTTAAAGTTATATTGCTCACGTTTACATGGAATTTGTAGTTGACAAATCTCTTTTACATCAAGGATTTCATCTGGCCTTCACAATCAGTCAGTTATAAAGGTAGAACAAGCATTATTTGCTCAGATTTTCAATGAAAAAATGAGGTTAAGAGGGAAAGTGACTTGGGTAAAGTCTCATTAATAGCATAGACCTAGACTGTAAACTTGAGTTATTTCAAATCCACTTCTCTCTCCACTCTAGGTTCAATTCCCTATAAAATATATGTTTGGAAAAGGAGGGAAGTTCTATAGAGACCACTGTCCTTTTGCATTTAATTTTCATCCTCATGTGTTCTTAAACCTTTTGGCCTTCTTCAAATGAAGAGGAAGCTCACCTCTGGTCCAGGCTGATTCTGGCCCTGGGCCTTCACTAGGACAGCTGGCCCTGACACCCAGGCTTCTGAAGGGTCTGTCACTCGTGCCAAGCTTTCCTCCTCCAACCTGCTACAGGAAGAACTCTGCTTCTTGGAGGTTGGAGAGGGGAGGCAGTGAGAGGAAGGATGTGTACTCCCTTGGGTGATGTTCTTGTCTATTACTCCTGTCTTAATGGGCCGGGGGAGGGCGTGGGAGAGAGAGCTCTGTGTCCATGCACAGCCACAAGAATTGGAATAACCCATACCACTCAAACTCAAATGTCCGCCCACCTGGAAATTCTCCGGTCTGTGTCTCAGGCCATTGCTGCTCCCCGAGAAAAGATAAATATGCCCATATCACCAACACACACTGCAATCCATCACCAACAACTCAACAGAACTCTGGGACATTGAGAAAATACATCACCAAAATCCCTTCTAAGGCTGACATTCTTAGCTTATTTTCTTAGATTTTCAGAGATTCTGAACACCCTTAAAATTTATTTGATCAGTTATTACCCCTAGATTATTAGGAAACAAGAGTAGGAAAACAGAAATTTTACAAATTTTAAGCGCCAATGTGTCTTATGGGTCATGTTTCTCAGGCCACAACTCTATACATGAAAAGAAGATGCTCAGTAAAGTGGAGAGATTGCCTCCTCCAAGTCATAAGGCCAAGGCTCGGCCCCCACAACAGTCTCTATCCTTGTTGCAGTCAGATCAGGTTTAGAATAAGCAATTTATCCAATATTTCTTAAATGGATTGAATAACTTTTCTTTCAAACCTAGATTCACTCAAGGTTCATGTGTTGATATTAATTATGTCTTCTTCATATCTTTTAAGTCTAGAACAATCCCGTTAAGTTTCTCTTTTATGGCATTTTTGAAGATGGAAGTTCAGTTGTCCTGATAAATATCCCACATTTTTGTTTGTCTCGTTGTTTCCTCAAAGTGTCATTCTTCCTTTATACAGGCAGACCTTGTTTTTATTGCACTTCACAGATACTGTATTTTTTATAAACTGAAGGTTTGTGGCAACTCTGAGTTGAGCTAGTCTATTGGTGCCATTTTTCAAAGAGCACTAGTTTTTAAAGCATGTAAATTGGGTTTTGGGTTTTTTTAGACCCAAAACAGTGTTTATGTTACACACTTAATAGACTACAGTATAATATGAACATATCTTTTATACCCACTGGGAAACAAACAAAAAAGTTTATGTGACTCACTTTATTGCAGTGGTCTGGAAGGAATCAGGCCCACGGTTATCTCTAAGGTGTGCCTATATTTCTTGTTTTGGCAGCGAAGTTAAAGACTTAGATGGGCTGGAATTTTGTGAATGGTATAGTCATCCCTGAATATCTGCCAGAGATTGGTTCCAGGAGCCCCTACGAATACCAAAATCTGCGGATGCTCAAGTTCCTCACGGGAAATGTCATATTACAATTGCTACAATCAGCCCTTTTTATCCACGTGTTTCACATCTATGGATTTAACCAACTGCAGATGGGGGCCTGTTTAAGGTAGAAATAAAGTTCTATTTTTTTTTTCTATATATATCCATTGAATCATCACTGTTTATTAAAAGACGATCCTTTATTTTTCTATTACTTTATATTGTACTTTATGATAGGGGGCTTCTCAGGTGGCTCAGTGGTAAAGAATCCACCTGTCAATGCAGGAGACGAAGGTTTGTTCCCTGGGTTGGGAGGATCCCCTGAAGTAGGAAATGGCAACCCACTCCAGTGTTCTTGCCTGGAAAGTTCCATGGGCAGAGGAGCCTGGCGGGCCACGGTCCATGGAGCTGCAAAGAGCCAGACACGACTGAGCACGCGCATGCAGATGCTTTGTCTTAAATCAGATAGACACAGATCTATTTCTGAGCTCTCTATTTCTTTCCATTGATCTACTTGTTTATCCTTAAAATAATGCTTAATGTAGCTTTTAAACATGTAGTTTTAAAAATGAATTTTGATATTTTATAAAGCAAGTTCTCCCACCCTCTTCAAAAGTGTCTATTTTTTTGCACTATTTTTAAAAATGTTATTATTATTAGTTGTATGTTTTGGCATGTTGGGTCTTTGTTGTGGTGCAGGGGCTCTTCGTCATTGTGTGTGGGCTTTCTTTAGTTAAAGACAGAAGAGGCTACTCTTCACTGGGGTTCGTGCCCTTCTCCATGAGGTGGCTTCTCTTGTCACAGAGCACAGGTTCTAGAGCATGAGGGCTCAGCAGTTGTGATGCACAGGTTTATTCTCTCTGCAGCATGTGGGATCTTAGTTTCCAGACCACGGATGGAATCCAAGATCCCTGCATTAGTTAAGGCTAATTCTTAACAACTGGACCACCTGGGAAGTCCCTTGACTATTTTTGCCCATTTACACTTTAGTTTCTTTCTTTTGTTTTTAAATGCACTAAAGTTTCTTAAGCATCTTTTTCAAATTCCTCAAGAATGTCTGTTAGGATTTTGGTTGAGATTGTATTGAATCTATAAAATGGTTTGGGTAGAATTGACATTTTTGCATTGTTTACTCTCCTAATGATATACCTCCAAATTAACCTAGAGCTCTTGAAAATTGTGGCAATTGAGACATATTTCTCATCATAAAGATCTAATACATCTTTTGTTGAGTTTGCTGCTGCTGCTGCTGCTAAGTCACTTCAGTCGTGTCTGACTCTGTGCAACCCCATAGACGGCAGGCCACCAGGCTCCCCCGTCCCTGGGATTCTCCAGTCAAGAGCACTGGAGTGGGTTGCCATTGCCTTCTCCGTTGTTGAGTTTACTAGTAGATATTTGATTATTTTAATGTTATTTTAATTAAATTAAAATAAATAAATATTAGGTTTATTTTAAATGGTTTATGAAAATATACAGAAATATAAATAAAATTTGTATTGATGTTTTATCTAACAACTTTGCTAACTTCACATAATAATTTATTGTTTGTTTCTTTTTAAACTATATGGTTGCAAGGTAGTGGGCTTCTCTGGTGGCTAAGACAGTAAAGAATCTGCCTGCAATGCAGGTAGACTGGGATTCAATCCCTGGGTCAGGAAGATCTCCTGGAGAAGGAAATGGCTACCCACTCCAGGATTCTTGCCTGGAGAATCTCATGGACAGAGTCTAGGGCAGGAGACAGCTGACTGACTCTCACTTTTACAAGGTATGCTGACAGTAGTTTCACTTGTTTCTAATCTTTGTACATTTAATTTCCTTTTTTTTTTTTTTGCCTTCAATTCACTGTCCAGTTTTGCCAATACAATATTGGATTAAAGTAGTAACAGAGATTCTTTCCTTGAACATTATTTCAAGGGGCAATGATTGCTTGTTAGATACTCTTTATCAGGTTGAAAAGTTCTCTTATTTTCTTAATTTGCTGTGAGTTTAAAATATGAGTTGTTGTTCTGAAACAAATAGGCTGCCAGATACTTCTCCAGCAAAGATGAGTCTATTCAAGATGAGCAAAGAATTGCATTTCAGGATCTGCAACTATGGCAAGCCACGTGCAAGTCCCCACAGGAATGGAAAAGAGATCAATTTTTATAGCGAGGAAAAGGAAGTTGGAAGGGCTACAGTAAACAAAGAGTCCATGGCTTTTCATTGGCTGAGTTCAATTGCCAGAAAAGTTTTTCTTCTTCCTGCTGGGCTCTGCTGTGGCCACAGAATGTGAGAGCTCCCCCTTCTGGTTTCCCAGCTCTATTTAACTGAAGCTTCTGTTTATTAATTTTTTACAAATTATATAATTATATGTTATATCACTGGTATATTTGAACATAGATAGATATTACTATCTAAATATATAAAGAGAAATTTGTTTACACAGTCTTCATAATATATTTACTTTGTTGTTATTGTTCAGGTGCTAAGTTGTGTCCAACTTTTTGTGACCAAATGGACTGCAGCACACCAGGCTCCTCTGTCCTCCACTATCTCCCAGAGGTAGCTCAAATTCACATCCACTGGGTTGGTGATGCTATCTAAACATATCATCCTCTTTTACCTCCTTCTCCTTTTGCATTCAATTTTTTCTAGCATCAGAGTTTTTTCCAATGAGTTGACTCTTTGCATCAATGGCCAAAGTACTGGACCTTCAGCTTCAGCATCAGTTCTTCCAATGAATGTTAAGAGCTGATTTCCTTTAGGATTGACTGGTTTGATCTCCTTACAGTCCAAGGGACTCTCAAGTGTCTTTTCCAGCACCACAGTTCATAAGCATCAGTTTTTCGGTACTCAGCCCTTTTTACATTTGTACATGCCTACTGGAAAAACCATAGTTTTATCTAGAAGGATCTTTGTTGGCAAAGTGATGTCTTTGCTTTCTAATATGCTGTCTAGGTTTGTCATAACTGAGTTATAGCTTATATTTGTCATAGAGAGGAAGACCAGGTCGTTATTAGAGAATTAGAATGTCCAGCCGCACCCTCCCTCCAGGGAATGGAGGCCAGGAGAAAGGATTCAATTACTCATAGTTGCTGATTTCATCAATCATGCCTTTGTAGGAAAGCTCTGTAAAAAACTCTAAATGACAGAGTTTGAGAGCTTCCTGGTTGATAAACCCTGAAAGTATTGGGAGGATGACATACTTGGAGAGGGATATCCGCATACCCCCCATACCATGCTTTGCATTTCTTCCATTTGATTGTCCCTGAGTTATATCCTTTACAATATACTAATAAATCTGAGGAAAGTGATTTCCCAAATTTTGTGAGTCATTCTAGTAAATTATCGAAAGTGAGGAGAGGGTCTAGGGAAACCCTGATATCAGTTCAGTTGTTCAGTCACGTCTGATTCCTTGTGACCCCATGGACTGCAGCACGTCAGGCCTTCCTGTCCATCACCAACTCCTGGAGCTTATTCAAACTCATGTCCATTGAGTCAGTGATGCCATCCAACCATCTCATCCTCTGTCATTCCCTTTTCCTTCTGCCTTTCCCATCATCAGGGTCTTTTCCAATGAGTCAGCTCTTTGCATCAGATGGCCAAAATATTGGAGTATCAGCTTCAGCGTTAGTCCTTCCGATGAATATTCAGGACTGATTTCCTTTAGGATTGACTGGTTGGATCTCCTTGCAGTCCAAGGGACTCTCAAGAGTCTTTTCCAACACCACAGTTCAAAAGCATCAAGTCAAAAGCTTTCTTTATGGTCCAAATCTCACATCCAGACGTTACTACTAGAAAAACCACAGCTTTGACTAGACAAACCTTTGTGGCAAAGTAATGTCTCTGCTTTTTAATAGGCTGTCTAGGTTGGTCATAGCTTTTCTTCCAAGGAGTAAGTGCCTTTTTGTTTCATGCCTGCAGTCACCATCTGCAGTGATGATGAAAAATAAGGTCTGTCACTGTTTCCATTGTTTCCCCATCTATTTGCCATGAAGTGATGGGACCAGATGCCATGATCTTCGTTTTCTGAATGTTGAGTTTTAAGCCAACTTTTTCACTCTCTTCTTTCACTTTCATCAAGAGACTCTTCAGTTCTTCTTCACTTTCTGCCACAATGGTGGTGTCATCTGCATATCTGAGGTTATTGATATTTCTCCTGGAAATCTTGTTTCCAGTTTGTGCTTCATCCAGCCCGGCATTTTGCATGAGGTACTCTGCATAGAAGTTAAATAAGCAGACAATATACAGCCTTGACGTTCTCCTTTCCCGATTTGGAACCAGTCTGTTATTTCATGTCCAGTTCTAACTGTTGCTTCTTGATCTGAGTGAAAAGTTGGCTTAAAGCTCAACATTCAGAAAACGAAGATCATGGCATCTGGTCCCATCACTTCATGGGAAATAGATGGGGAAACAGTGTCAGACTTTATTTTGGGGTCTCCAAAATCACTGCAGATGGTGATTGCAGTCATGAAATTAAAAGATGCTTACTCCTTGGAAGAAAAGTTATGACCGACCTAGATAGCATATTCAAAAGCAGAGACATTACTTTGCCAACAAAGGTCCATCTAGTCAAGGCTATGGTTTTTCCAGCGGTCATGTATGGACGTGAGAGTTGGACTGTGAAGAAAGCTGAGTGCCGAAGAATTGATCCTTTTGAACTGTGGTGCTGGAGAAGACTCTTGCGGGTCCCTCAGACTGCAAGGAGATCCAAGTAGTCAATCCTAAAGGAGACCAGTCCTGGGTGTTAATTGGAAGGACTGATGCTGAAGCTGAAACTCCAATATTTTGGCTACCTCATGCGAAGAGTTGACTCATTGGGAAAGACCCTGATGCTGGGAGGGATTGGGGGCAGGAGGAGAAGGGGACGACTGAGGATGAGATGGCTGGATGGCATCACCGACTCAATGGAGTTTGAGTGAACTCCGGGAGTTGGTGATGGACAGGGAGGCCTGGCATGGTGCGATTCGTGGGGTCTCGAAGAGTCAGACACAACTGAGCGACTGAACTGAACTGAACTGAATTAGTAGATGTATGCCCCCAGGCTGGAATTTATAATGGGTCCCTGAAGTAGGGGCAGTCTTATGAAACTGGACCTTTAAACTGTGAAGAGTTGGGAGCTGGTGTCAGAATTGAATTGAACTGTTGAACACCAAATTGATCTCTGGAGAATCACAGACCCCCTAGACACAAGAGGCCTTCAAATCAGAAACTCAAGTCTACCTGCAGAGATACTAGCCCTTCTTGAGAAAATAAATGTTAATAGTGTTAGTTTCTTTTTTTGCACAATTGGCTTGGTGGTCCATTATCATCTTGCCAGTTCTCAAGTGCTTTATGAGGAATATTAGACTACAGACAGAAAAAGAGAAGGCAATGTGGCCATGAAGGCAAAGATTACAGTGATGCAAGCCACAAACCAAGGCGCCAGAAGCCCCGGAAACCAGATGAAGCCAGAAACAGATTCTCCCCTAGAGGCCCTACTTGATTTCGTCCAATGAAACTGACTGGACTTCTGGTCTCTAGAATCTATGAGAGACCAAAGGTTTGCTCTTTTAAGTCATCATCTATGTGGTAACTTTTTACAGCAGCCAAAGGGAACTAATACAGATTTTAGTACCTAAAAGCAGGATGCTACTATAACAAATACCTAAAAATATTGATGTGGCTTTAGAATTGGTAAATGGGTTGAGGCTGGAATAATTTTGAAATACATGATGGGAAAAGTCTAGAATGCTTTGAATTAACTACTGGTGGGAATATGATATTCAAGGACGCTTCTGGTAAAAAATCAGAAGGAAATAAGGAATATGTTATAGAAAATAGAAAAGGAGGTTTGTGACTCCTATTTGGCATCACTCCAATCTCTAGCTTCCATCTCCTCTGTCTTCTATAGTAAAATCTCCATCTGCTTTCCTCTTAAGAATACATGTGATCATATTTAGGGCCTACCCAGATAATCCAGGATAATCCCTTCATCTGAACATCCTTTACTTAATCACATCAGCAAAATCTTTGCTGATAAAATATATAAAATAACATTTATCAGTTCTAGGGATTAAAATACGATATCTTTGGATGCTATTATTTAGGCTACTACAGAGTTTGGATTTGGGATCAGAACACACTTGAATGTGAGTGCTAGTATGACATTGATCTGTAACTCAGGAAAACTAACTATTTCTACTCTGTATTCATATCCATATTTATAAAATGGAGAAAATATTAACCTTATGGTTATATTGGTGATGATTAAGAAAATCTGTATAAATATACCTGATACAGAGTGAGAAGGGAGTCAGTGCCTGTTAGTTCTCCTTCATACTTTGTTCTTTCCCCCTCTCTTTTTTTCCTTTATCTCCCATCTCTCTTTATCCCTTCCCTCCCCATTCTATCTCTGGGACCAAATTCCTCCTAGCATCTCTCATTCTACTGACTTTTCTTCCTGAGGCTGTTCAGGGAGTAGACAGAGTTGGCCCTGAGATCAGCTGAGAAGTGCAGGAACCTACCAGCTAGTGTTGAACAGCTGTAAGTAAGAAACAAATGGGAGGAACTTCCCTGGTGGTAAAGCAGTTCAGTTCAGTTCAGTACAGTCGCTCAGTCGTGTCTGACTCTTTGCGACCCCATGAATCACAGCACGCCAGGCCTCCCTGTTCATCACCATCTCCCGGAGTTCACTCAGACTCACGTCCATCGAGTCCGTGATGCCATCCAGCCATCTCATCCTTGGTCCTACCCTTCTCCTCCTGCCCCCAATCCCTCCCAGCATCAGAGTCTTTTCCAATGAGTCAACTCTTCACACGAGGTGGCCAAAGTACTGGAGTTTCAGCTTTAGGATCATTCCTTCCAAAGAAATCCCAGGGCTGATCTCCTTCAGAATGGACTGGTTGGATCTCCTTGCAGTCCAAGGGACTCTCAAGAGTCTTCTCCAACA
>SJYT01050673.1:1375259-1504994 GCA_006410635.1 Cephalophus harveyi | reverse complement strand
GCAGTCCAAGGGACTCTCAAGAGTCTTCTCCAACACCACACTTCAAAAGCATCAATTCTTCGGCGATCAGCCTTCTTCACAGTCCAACTCTCACATCCATACATGACCACAGGAAAAACCATAGCCTTGACTAGACGGACCTTAGTCGGCAAAGTAATGTCTCTGCTTTTGAAAATGCTATCTAGGTTGGACATAACTTTTCTTCCAAGGAGTAAGCGTCTTCTAATTTCATGGCTGCAGTCACCATCAGCAGTGATTTTGGAGCCCAAAAAAATAAAGTCTGGCACTGTTTCCACTGTTTCCCCATCTATTTCCCATGAAGTGATGGGACCAGATGCCATGATCTTCGTTTTCTGAATGTTGAGCTTTAAGCCAACTTTTTCACTCTCCTCTTTCACTTTCATCAAGAGGCCTTTTAGCTCCTCTTCACTTTCTGCCATAAGGGTGGTGTCATCTGCATATCTGAGGTTATTGATATTTCTCCCGGCAATCTTGATTCCAGCTTGTGTTTCTTCCAGTCCAGCCTTTCTCATGATGTACTCTGCATATAAGTTAAATAAGCAGGGTGACAATATACAGCCTTGACGCACTCCTTTTCCTATTTGGAACCAGTCTGAGACACGATGCTTTTGTTAGTTTATTGTCTAAAAGTTAAGCTAGGAAAATTGTGTATAGTCAATTTTCTACACAAAAGTGTAGACTATAGAATAGGCTGAAAACTGGCTCTCTATATGCTTTAACCTCAGAAAATATAAATAAATTTGTAAGATTCTTTTGTAGCTGGAATTTCACACATGCCCTAGCTTGCTTCAAACAGATGTTTCTGCAAGAATTCACACAAAGCTTGCAGGTGAAACTGACACAGTTATCTTCAAAATCCAAGTGGTAGGGGTATCGGTCCTTTCATGGAAGGTGGGAAGTCCTGTTGATTTCTAGTTTCATTGATTAGCAGAACATAATCTGCAGAAACAACTCCTTAGTGTGGGTCATCATTTCTTCTGGCTCTGTGTTCTCCAAAATTCTTTTTCTGCATCTCCTCCCAATTCTGTGAGATATAGTTTATAAATTTTATATTAGACATCACAGATTGCTTAGCCAGATGTAACAAAAGTAAGAAGAAATGTATAGAAATAATCAGCAAATTTAGAATATAGGCTACTTTTAGGAGTAGTACATAGGGTCTTTATATTGATATCTGCTTTATGTATTAAACTGCATAGTGGTTATGCCTGATGTAACTTTAGAGCAGAATCAGAATGAAGTGTTAGAACAAACCTGGTAAATGTAGAACATTCCAAAAAGAAGAAATAGCAAGTGAAAAAGATCCTGTGGAAAGTATATTTGTTAGGTTTAGGAAGATGAAAGTCGATGTGGCTGGCATGTGCTAGAAAATGGTCAGACCCATAGAGCAGGCCACATGAGATAGATGGGTCATGACAAAGTCTTTTACACTCATGCAATGAAAACCCACGCAAACATTTTGAACAGAGGAACATCTGGATCTAATATCTGTTTTCAGTGATCACTTTGCCATGGTCCAGAGTATATTTTGTTGACGTGCAGGGAGCTCATTGGGAGACAGTTGCAGTGTCCAAACAAAAGATGACAGTGTTGGAAGTGAGTGATGGCTGTAGAGATTTTGATATGTTAGCATATTCCTACATACTCGAAAGATGTTTCTCATAACAAACTAGTAGGGAAGAAATAACTTTAAAAATATGAGATTGAGATCTCGAGATATTCCCTACCTTGAAAGAGGATGAAATTCAAAGCAAACCAAATTATAGACAAAGATCAAACTATAAAATATAAATGATAAAACACCAATGGAAATATGGCTGCATTAAAACAAATCTGATGTTGCCGAGAGACTTACTAAGCAGAAAGACAATAGTAAAGGAAATAATCAGCAAAGAGAAATGTAAAACTTTTGTATATTAGGAGTACTAAAAATTGAGAGGCGAATATCAGGCATGTAAGAATATCTGAAATATTTATAATGAAATGTACACGTTAGTTACATTTCTCCCTAGTTATAGAAATACCTTCCAGCTTGTTCGGTGCCTTTTGTAAATTTTTTTTCCTCTCCTGGCATCTTTCCTCTATTGATCTGGCCGTTGTTTATACCCTTCATCAAGAGACATTATTACAATTGTTACCTCACAACTCTAGTTCTTTTGTTCTTCTCATTTAAATTCCTTGGCACACCAATAATCTTAGAGAATCTAACCAATTATATGTCTCCATGCTGAACATTGTTAGAGAAAATAACACACATATTACGGTGATTTAGTTCATATTCATTATCATGCACAATAAATGATCATTCAACATTATGCAGTATTATTTACTCTGTTTTTCAATCAGCAATGTGGTATGAACATTTATGGGCTTCCCTGGTAGCTCAGCTGGTAAAGAATATGCCTGCAATGCAAAAGAACTAGGTTTGATCCCTGGGTTTGGAAGATCTCCTGGAGGAGGGCACAGCAACCCACTCCAGTAGTCTTGTCTGGAGAATCCCTACAGACAGAGGAGCCTGGTGGGGTCGCAAAGAGTCAGACATGACTGAGCGACTAAGCACAGCACAGCATGAACATTTATGCAAGTTAATAAATTCAAGTATACGAATGTATGGGGGACTAGAAGACAATTAGCAAACCTATTGTCTCATTCATATATTTTGATTCCAAAACTGGACTACTAAAATACAAATGTAATGAATAATCCTATGTCTAAGTATTGCTTTAGCAAAAATTATTAAAAGAGGAAATATGTGACAAAGAATACAAAACATTTAAGGCTTCTTATGTATATTTCAAAGTTTCAATCTATTTCATAGAGGTGAATGAGAGCTCCTATACTGTTTTTTGATGGTTTTCTAATTTATGGATTTTTAAAAACGCTGCGATCTGAATTTAACATGCTGCCATTTGTGTCTTAGTCCACTTGGGCCGCTGTAACAAAGTACCACAGGCTGGGTGTTTTATAAACAATAGAGATGTCATGTCTCAGGGTCAGGTGAGGGCCCTCTTCCAGGCTGCAGACTTCTCACGATGTTCCTACATGGTGAATGTGGGGAGGGAGCTCTGCAGGATCTCTCTCCTCTCTCTGTCTTTGTGGCTGCACTGCTTGGCTTTTGGTATCTTAGTTTCCCGATCAGGGATTGAAGCCAGGCACCTGCAGGGAAAACACTGAGTCCTAGCCACCAGATCACCAGGGAGTTCCCAAGGATCTCTTTTTTTCAGAGAAGTCATCCTCTTCATGAAGTCTCCGTCCTCATAATCAAATCACCTCTCCCAAACCCCACCTTCTAAATCACCACATTGGGGTTTAGAAGTCCAACATGAATTTAGGGGGGACACAGTCAACAGTAATTGTAATATTTTAATTGTATACTTTTTAAATAGTAACATAACTGTCACATTTAAATAATATTGCTTGATTTCTATGGCTTTATTCAATAATAAGGAAAATGTTAAAAACACTGGGATATAAAGCTATTATAAATGAATGTTATTTCTTATAATTTCCCTACTTATTGCATTTTTTCTGCCAGAAGTATCTTCCTTTTAAAATTAGGGAAAAAAATACACTTTAAGAAAAATTCAGTTTTGCTTTCCTATTTAAAGAAAACTTCATGTGGACATTTAGTTTTTGGTGTTAATGTCATGAAATAATTTGGGAGACAAATTGAGAAAGTTATCATTTAAATAGGAAATCAATTACAAAAGCATAATGGTTTTAATATAACATATAAAATAAAACCCATTCTAAAAAATTCAAATTATGTAGGCCTTCTGAATATGTCTTGCATAAATTAAAGCATGTCATATTTAAAGAGATTCAGTTCAGTTCAGTTCAGTCGCTCAGTCGTGTCTGATTCTTTGTGATCCGGGAGACTGCAGCATAGCTGGCTTTCCCGTCCATCACCAACTCCCAGAGCTTGCTCAAACTCATGTCCGTTGAGTCAGTGATGACACCCAACCATCTCATCCATTGTTGTCCCTTCTCCTCTTGCCTTCAATCTTTCCCAGAATCAGGGTCTTTTCCAATGAGTCAGTTCTTCACATCAGGTGGCCAAAGTATTGGAGTTTCAGCTTCAACATCAGTCCTTCCAATGAATAATCAGGACTGATTTCCTTTGCAATGGACTGGTTGGATCTCCTTGCAGTCCAAGGGACTCAAGAGTCTTCTCCAACACCACAGTTAAAAGCATCAATTCTTTGGTGCTCAGCTTTCTTTATAGTTCTGCTCTCACATCCATACATGACTACTGGAAAAACCATAGCCTTGACTAGACGGACCATTGTTGGCAAAGTAATGTCTCTGCTTTTTAATATGCAACCTAGGTTGGTCCTAACTTTCCTTCCAAGGAGCAAGTGTCTTTTACTTTCATGGCTGCAATCAACATCTGCAGTGATTTTGGAGGTCAGAAAAATAGTCAGCCACTGTTTCCACTGTTTCCCCATCTATTTGCCATGAAATGATGGAACTGGTTGCCATGATCTTAGTTTACTGAATGTTGAATTTTAAGCCAGCTTTTCACTCTTCTCTTTCACTTTCATCAAGAGGTTCTTTAGTTCCTCTTCAATTTCTGCCATAAGGATGGTATCATCTGTGTATCTGAGGTTATTGATATTTCTCCTGGCAATCTTGATTTCAGCTGTGCTTCATCCAGCCCAGCATTTCTCATGATGTACTCTGCATATAAGTTAAATAGGCAGGGTGACAGTATACAACCATGACATACTCCTGTCCTGATTTGGAACCAGTCCAGTGTTCCATGTCCAATTGTATCTGTTGCTTCTTGACCTGCATACAAATTTCTCGAGGCAGGTCAGGTGGTCTGGTATACCCATCTCTTGAAGAACTTCCCACAGTTTGTTGTGATCTACATAGTCAAAGGCTTTAGCGCATTCAATAAAGCAGAAGTAGATGTTTTTCTGGAATTCTCTTTTTTGATGATCCAGAGGATATTGGCAATTTGATCTCTAGTTCCTGTGCCTTTTCTAAATCGACATGAACATATGGACGTTCACGGTCCACGTATAGTTGAAGCCTGGCTTGCAGCATTTTGAGCATTATTTTGTTAGCTTGTGAGATGAGTGCAATTGTGTGGTAGTTTGAACGTTCTTAGGAATTCATTGCCTTTCTTTGGGACTGGAATGAAAACTGACCTTTTCCAGTCCTGTGCCACTGCTGAGTTTTCCAAATGTGCTGGCATATTGAGTGCAGCACTTTCACAGCATCAACTTTCAGGATTTGAAATAGCTCAACTGGAGTTCCATCACCTCCACTAGCTTTGTTCATAGTGATGCTTCCTAAAGCCCACTTGACTTCACATTCCAGGATGTCTGGCTCTAGGTGAGTGATCACACCATTGTGACCCAGATAACTGGGTCATGAAGATCTTTTTTGTACAGCTCTTCTGTGTATTCTTGTCACCTCTTCTTAATATCTTCTGCTTCTGTTAGATCCACACCATTTCTGTCCTTTATATAGTGATGCTTCCTAAAGCCCACTTGACTTCACATTCCAGGATGTCTGGCTCTAGGTGAGTGATCACACCATTGTGACCCAGATAACTGGGTCATGAAGATCTTTTTTGTACAGCTCTTCTGTGTATTCTTGTCACCTCTTCTTAATATCTTCTGCTTCTGTTAGATCCACACCATTTCTGTCCTTTATTGTGCCCATCTTTGCAGGAAATGTTCCCTTGGTATCTCTAATTTTCTTGACGATATCTGTAGTTTTTTCCATTCTATTGCTTTCCTCTATTTCTTTGCTGAAGGAGGGAGGCTTTCTTATGTCTCCTTGCTATTTGGAACTCTGCATTCAAATGTGTATATCTTTCATTTTCTCCTTTGTCTTTAGCTTCTCTTTTCTCAGCTATTTGTAATTCTTTTATTCATAATAATTCATAATACAACTTTTATGAATGTATAGACTGCCAGACTCCTGTCCCAGTGATTATCCAGGCAAGAATACTGGAGTGGGTTTCCATTTCCTCCTCCAGGGGAGCTCCCCACACTTTCTAACCCAGAATTGAACGCAGATTCCCACATTATATGGAGATGCTTTACTGACTGAGCTATGCAGGAAGCTACTTTTAATTCTTAATTCTCAGCTATTTGTAATTCTATTTCTAATTTCTCAACTCTTGGAAAACTTAATAATTATAATGTAACAAAATTTCCCCCATGTATTATTTCATTATTTGGAGTAGCAAAAAAGTGCTGGAGTGTCTGCCAGCACTTATGTAATAAGGACATCCCATGGTCAGTTTTTTTTTTTTTTTAGTCCATCACCAACTCCCAGAGCTTGCTCAAACTCATGTCCGTTGAGTCAGTGATGACACCCAACCATCTCATCCATTGTTGTCCCTTCTCCTCTTGCCTTCAATCTTTCCCAGAATCAGGGTCTTTTCCAATGAGTCAGTTCTTCACATCAGGTGGCCAAAGTATTGGAGTTTCAGCTTCAACATCAGTCCTTCCAATGAATAATCAGGACTGATTTCCTTTGCAATGGACTGGTTGGATCTCCTTGCAGTCCAAGGGACTCAAGAGTCTTCTCCAACACCACAGTTAAAAGCATCAATTCTTTGGTGCTCAGCTTTCTTTATAGTTCTGCTCTCACATCCATACATGACTACTGGAAAAACCATAGCCTTGACTAGACGGACCATTGTTGGCAAAGTAATGTCTCTGCTTTTTAATATGCAACCTAGGTTGGTCCTAACTTTCCTTCCAAGGAGCAAGTGTCTTTTACTTTCATGGCTGCAATCAACATCTGCAGTGATTTTGGAGGTCAGAAAAATAGTCAGCCACTGTTTCCACTGTTTCCCCATCTATTTGCCATGAAATGATGGAACTGGTTGCCATGATCTTAGTTTACTGAATGTTGAATTTTAAGCCAGCTTTTCACTCTTCTCTTTCACTTTCATCAAGAGGTTCTTTAGTTCCTCTTCAATTTCTGCCATAAGGATGGTATCATCTGTGTATCTGAGGTTATTGATATTTCTCCTGGCAATCTTGATTTCAGCTGTGCTTCATCCAGCCCAGCATTTCTCATGATGTACTCTGCATATAAGTTAAATAGGCAGGGTGACAGTATACAACCATGACATACTCCTGTCCTGATTTGGAACCAGTCCAGTGTTCCATGTCCAATTGTATCTGTTGCTTCTTGACCTGCATACAAATTTCTCGAGGCAGGTCAGGTGGTCTGGTATACCCATCTCTTGAAGAACTTCCCACAGTTTGTTGTGATCTACATAGTCAAAGGCTTTAGCGCATTCAATAAAGCAGAAGTAGATGTTTTTCTGGAATTCTCTTTTTTGATGATCCAGAGGATATTGGCAATTTGATCTCTAGTTCCTGTGCCTTTTCTAAATCGACATGAACATATGGACGTTCACGGTCCACGTATAGTTGAAGCCTGGCTTGCAGCATTTTGAGCATTATTTTGTTAGCTTGTGAGATGAGTGCAATTGTGTGGTAGTTTGAACGTTCTTAGGAATTCATTGCCTTTCTTTGGGACTGGAATGAAAACTGACCTTTTCCAGTCCTGTGCCACTGCTGAGTTTTCCAAATGTGCTGGCATATTGAGTGCAGCACTTTCACAGCATCAACTTTCAGGATTTGAAATAGCTCAACTGGAGTTCCATCACCTCCACTAGCTTTGTTCATAGTGATGCTTCCTAAAGCCCACTTGACTTCACATTCCAGGATGTCTGGCTCTAGGTGAGTGATCACACCATTGTGACCCAGATAACTGGGTCATGAAGATCTTTTTTGTACAGCTCTTCTGTGTATTCTTGTCACCTCTTCTTAATATCTTCTGCTTCTGTTAGATCCACACCATTTCTGTCCTTTATTGTGCCCATCTTTGCAGGAAATGTTCCCTTGGTATCTCTAATTTTCTTGACGATATCTGTAGTTTTTTCCATTCTATTGCTTTCCTCTATTTCTTTGCTGAAGGAGGGAGGCTTTCTTATGTCTCCTTGCTATTTGGAACTCTGCATTCAAATGTGTATATCTTTCATTTTCTCCTTTGTCTTTAGCTTCTCTTTTCTCAGCTATTTGTAATTCTTTTATTCATAATAATTCATAATACAACTTTTATGAATGTATAGACTGCCAGACTCCTGTCCCAGTGATTATCCAGGCAAGAATACTGGAGTGGGTTTCCATTTCCTCCTCCAGGGGAGCTCCCCACACTTTCTAACCCAGAATTGAACGCAGATTCCCACATTATATGGAGATGCTTTACTGACTGAGCTATGCAGGAAGCTACTTTTAATTCTTAATTCTCAGCTATTTGTAATTCTATTTCTAATTTCTCAACTCTTGGAAAACTTAATAATTATAATGTAACAAAATTTCCCCCATGTATTATTTCATTATTTGGAGTAGCAAAAAAGTGCTGGAGTGTCTGCCAGCACTTATGTAATAAGGACATCCCATGGTCAGTTTTTTTTTTTTTTTTGAACAATTGCATTCTTTTTATTTGTGTAGAAGTAAGCTCTGAGAAACCATATTCATACCATTAGAATCACCAGTCTATGCTCGATACAGGATACAGGAGGCTTGGGGCTGGTGCACGGGGATGATCCAGAGAGATGATATGGGGTGGGAGGTGGGAGGGGGGTTCAGGATTGGGAACTCATGTACACCCGTGGTGGATTCATGTCAATGTATGGCAAAACCAGTACAGTATTGTAAAGCAAAATAAAGTAAAAATAAAAATTTTTTTTAAAATAAAAATAAATAAAATGGAAAACAAATAAATAAAATAAAATATTATATTCAGAAGAAAGTATTAGAATTAAGAATATTTCCATTTTACCTCCCTTTTCTGAGTGTGTTAGGTTAAACAGATGCTCCTAAGTGGAAAAAAATAAATAAAACTGTTATACAGAGAAATAAATTATAAACTGTGTACGATAAGTACATGTCACTTGATAAATCTTGGCAAAGTCTTTTCTTGTGTTCACAAAAATTAAAGTGAGTATAGTGCAGGACTGTAAGGGCTAGGAAACAAATCCTTTTGTAAGTCAGGTAGCTTTTAATTCTTTGTTTCCATGGTCAGCTTTGACTTCACTATCCTATCTTAGACTTCTAACTTGGTTGTCATTTGGACGTTACCAAGTTTAGAGACAACTTGGACTATAATACAAAGCTTGCTAGAAAAATAAAGCCCTAAAATTTTTCCCTTTCCTCTAAAATTAGAGATGCTGTTACCAAAAGTTGTGGTTTTTTATTAACCCTATAGGTACTTGATTAGTGAGTATTGCATTCATAAAAGTTTCATTCCCCTCACATTTTTATTCAGAATCTCAGCAAGTCCATATGTTGGCAACCAGCAGATCTGATTTGTTTTTAGAACAAAGGAGGCTTGGTAGCTAAAAGAGCTGGGCATTTATGGAATCTGTTAAGTCTCATAATTGACAAATGTTGCTTCATCAATTACAAGCAGGCCGCAGTCCCAGAATCCATTCTCCACAGGCCCTTCTGAAAAGATAAATTACTGCTATTTTTGTAGCACGGTCCTACAATAACTCAATGAACTGATTTAAAAACCTTTAAAATATCACAACCAAACCACATCCTAAACATATAAAAATGAATTAAAGTTTGATTTATAGCTTTTAAATGTATACTCCAGGTAGGAGCACTTCAAGGAAATGCAGCGATGGACACTTGCCATTGTCCAAGAACGCGAAGAAAATTTTTGATCTAAATGATCTAAATCATTGATTTTGGAATTCATTCCAGGTTTTATTCTCCTCTTAGCAGATATATTATCTGATTACATTTTAGGCTAGTACTAACATAAATTTCTATCCCTTGAGTATACCTAAGTATTGGGAGAATTGACAGGCATGAAGGATAAATAGACTGAGTCTTCATCCATTCTGTCCTTTCTTTCCTTCTCCAACCTCTATTTATCCTTTCTCCTTTCTTTACTCTTTGACACTCTCCGTATTTATTCATTCCTTCTTCACTTTTCTATATGCTCATTCCTTATTTCCTTTCTCATTCATTTTCTAAATGTTGTCTTCTTTATCTGAGGGAAAACCTCCTGCCTTCTGATGCAACCTCTGCGTTGGAACCTTTTGAGCTACTTTCCATGCTCAGTTAAGTTTAGTGTCCTACTGATCAAATCGGAAAGTGGCCTGTAATATAACTTTAATAAAAATAATTAATATTTTGAATAATGAATGGAAAGGAACTATTAGAAGGTAAGTTGTGCATGTTTAGTCACTTCAATCATGCCTGCCTCTTTGTGACCCTATGGTCTGGACCATCACCCACCAGGCTTCTCTGTCCATGGGATTCTCCAGGCAAAAATGCTGGAGTGGGTTGCCACACCTTTCTCCGGGGAAATCTTCCCAGCCCAGGGATCAAACTCCTGTCTCTTAATCTCCTGCATGGGCAGGCAGGCTCTTTACCACCACGAGTGCCACCTGGGAAGCCAGCCACTTGGGAAGGTAAGCTACAAGAGGATAAATATTTTATTTTACTAATGGTACATTTTTAGTAATTTAAAATCTGTTGGTGTGTGGTAGGGAAAAAAATCAAAAGAGTAGAAGCCAAAGAGTTTTAGATCAGGGAATTTGACGATGGCATAGTATCATTTTGGAAATGAAATCTGGATATCTACAGTTGGATTTTTACTAGGTTGTTTAAAGTAGTCTAGGATTGGGCTTTTTGAAATGATGTCAGATTTCCATTAAGAGGCAATGAACTACAATCACTATAGACAAATGTGATGCAAACTGCAATAGAATTAAGAAAAGGGCCTGAAGTTCTGACATAAAAATTAAATCTGTCTAGAAGGACGAGAAAAAAATTTCACAGGAAAATAACATGCGAGTTCAAACTTTAAAAAGAAGTAAGAATTCATTGGCTACAGAAGGAAAATGTGCTTACCCAGAAAGTGAATAGCAAATAAGTGATGGCACATTGGATGAGATTTTTTCCTGATGCTCCGGAATTACTGAATGTTAGATCCCTTCTCCATTGCTAAGGCTCACTGATAGCAAAAAAAAAAAAAAAAGAAAGTCTACCAGAATTGGTTTCCTCTGGCTGGCTTCCAATTATATTTGGGGAAGACTATGTTGGGAGTGACTATGGTAGCAAAAGTCACTGGGTTTTTATATGGGTGGCATTGAAGCAGCTTAAACACTCCTCTTGGAGGGGCAAGGCAATCCTTGAATGATTCTCAGGGATAGGGTAGATGCTAGAGGAAAAAATGTGCTCCAGATAGGAAAAGAATTTGATGCCTATGGGTGAGCTGCAAACTCCAGCCTAATTAAGTAATGCCTCCCCCCCCCCACACACACACACACCATGTATTTTCTTTCTGTCCTCAAACACGAAGGATGCAGAATTTAGAAGGGAAGAAGACAAGAAAGTAAAAGAGCTGAAGAGCCCTCTTAAGCACAGACCTAGTTTGCACTGGGTTTGGGGAACAGTTTAGAACAGGATAAGAGATTGGAGTTTAAAGAGGAATGAACTAATTTTAAAGGCAGAAAATGATTATGCATTTATGTAAGCTGCCTAGCTGGGATGAAAAAGTGGAATTTGATATATTTTAGTTTGGGGAAATAATTGGAAGAAGTATAAAATTTTCATATCAATATATCCAGATAATTGAGGTTGGTCCAAAACCAGATGATTTGAATGTGTGAAAACACAGGTATAAAAGAGCATAATGTATTCGAAGTAAATAGATTGGAATGGCTAGAAATCAGAGGACGTGCTGGGGAAAGCTGAGAGATGCAGCTAGAAAGTTATTCAGGGCTTTCCATTCTGTCTTTAAAATTTGAATTTTTTTTTTTTTTTTTTTTGGTGGGAATCTCTTAAAAGCTGTTAAATGTGAAAATGGTATGATCAGTTTTTCACTTTGAAAATATTGAATGCCTGATAAATTTATTTTAATTAGTCAACAGTTGGAGCTCAAGTTAAACTTTAGGAAATATGTTTTGGGAGGCATGTTAATAATATGGATTTTATACAGCTTATGCAAAATGGAAACATGAAGAACTAGAAATCATGTAATATGAGATTTTCTGCTGCTGCTGCTGCTGCTAAGTCGCTTCAGTCGTGTCTGAGTCTGTGCAACCCCATAGATGGCAGCCCACCAGGCTCCCCCGTCCCTGGGATTCTCCAGGCAAGAACACTAGAGTGGGTTGCCATTTCCTTCTCCAATGCATGAAAGTGAAAAATGAAAGTGAAGTCGCTCTGTCGTGTCTGACTCTTAGCGACCCCATGGACCACAGCCCACCAGGCTCCTCCATTCTTGGGATTCTCTAGGCAAGAGTACTGGAGTGGGGTGCCACTGCCTTCTCCTGAGATTTTCTAGAGTAGGTGATATTCGATTTGGGCTTGAAATACTGGTAGAAATTTCATAGATAGAAATAAATTCAAAGCTGGTAAAGGGGAACAGGAAATAATGAAGCTTTATTTAGGGGTAATTGATTCAATTTACCAGAAAATAGAAGGCATATAGTAAGATAATTACATAATGTATTGTCCAAAATGGGATGCTTTTGAAAAGAAAAAGGGGAATCAATTATGCTGAGGAAAACAGATGTAAACTAGACTTATGGTCAGAAATCTAGAAGTGTGGTCATCTATATGTAGGAGTCAGCAAAGATACTAAAGAAAGAGTGTGAAAGATCCTCAATTCAACTGTCAGGCTTATACCTTCAGCAAAATGGACGCATAGAAGAAGTTCTACCAAAAGAGCCCTTTCCTGGGATTTCGCTGGTGGTCCACTGGAAGTTTCTGCTTTCCCAATTCAGAAGATTTGGGTTTGCTCTCTGGTCAGGGGGTTTGCTCTCTGGTCAGGGAACTAGATCGCACATGTCATAACTAAAGATCCATGTGTCTCAACTGCAGATCCATGTGCTACAACTATGACCCAGCAAAGTCAAATATATAAATAAATAAAAATAAATGCTAAAAAATCATTTTAAAAAACAAGCAAAAAAGAACACTTTATTAAAATTAATGGAATACAAGGATCAGTTAAGCAGCCTACACTCTAATCTATCAGGGCATAAGAGCCTGAATAATGGTGACAACAAGTCAAGAAGGGTTCCAGAAAGAACTAATAAAGTGGACAAAACAGTCCAGTTATCAATTCTATGTGGCTGCTAAAATTATAGGTGGAATCAAACACGACTTAAATATTGTGAGAGTTTGAACTAAATTCTTCTTGTGGATACAAAGAAAAGTGGATGGAATTGAGTGACTATCAGTTCAGTGTTATATAATAATTCGACCTGGGAGTTTCTGAGTTAAATAACTCAAGAGTTTTCCTTTTTCTCTTCCTTTGTTTCATTTTCTTTACATCACAGGACTCCTCAAAGCCTTAATTCACTAATGAACATTGAGAATCTTTAATTTGAAAAATTATTATGCACTACAAAGCATGAATAAATGGAATAGCAATTCCAAAGTGACAGACTAGTTTGTGCCAAAGCAAAATTAGTTCTCAGGTCTCTTGATTCTCAATTCCACAGCTTTTTCTTTTCTACTCAGTGGAAGCAATAACAGTGAATCAGGCCTTAAGACTATTAAGTCGAGAGTGATAAGAAAGTAGAAAATGCCTGAATCTTCAGTAAAAGAAAGAAAGTAATGCCCCATCAAGGACCAATATGTTCAATGCTCTGCCGTGACCTAAATGGAAAGGAAATCCAAAAAAAGAGGGGGTCCATGTATACTTTCAGCTGATTCACTCTGCTTTACAGCAGCAACTAACACACCTTTGTAAAGCAACTCCAATAAAAAGTTTCAAAAGTTCTAAATAAGAAGAGTTTCTAGGAGAGTTTTCTTAGACTATTTAGGCTCCTAAAACAAAACACTACAAACTGGGTGGCTGATAAACACTGTGTATGTGTTAAGGCGCTTCAGTCATCTCCAGCTGTTTGTGACCCCAAGGACTGTAGCCCTCCAGGCTCCTCTCTCCATGGGATTCTCTCTAGACAAGAATACTAGAATGGGTTGTCATGCCCAGCTTCAAGGGATCTTCCCGACCCAGGGATTGAACCTGCATCTCCTATGTCTCCTGCATTGAAAGGAGGGTTCTTTACCACTAAAAACCACCTGGGAAGCCCCTTATAAACAATAGAACTGCATTTTTCACAGCTTTGGAGATTGAAGCCCTAGGGAAGGGGACATAAACATACAAGTATGAGGAGTTAAATTTCAGTGCAAAGATATACCGAAAGCAACAGGTTATTAAACCAAGAGCATAGCAAACATTGAGAAGGAGGGATTATGAAATCTGACAGGCAGAAATAAGAAATAGCTGAGATGAGAATACACAGAAAGGAAAAGTTGATTAAAGTTCAACAGTGTACTATACAAAGTTGTTCAACACTGAATAATTTAAAATTTTATAAATGAAGTATATTACAGAAAATCCTAAAAGTTTTATGTAAAAATTGGTATCCATATAAGAAATAATTTAAAATAAATATAAAGATGATAGATAATCCAATTACAGCTATGTCAGTAAAATATTCAGTTCAGTCGCTCTGTCATGTCTGACTCTTTGTGACCCAGTGAATCGCAGCATGCCAGGCCTCCCTGTCCATCACCAACTTCTGGAGTCGACCAAACCATGTCCTTTGAGTTGGTGATGCCATCTCATCCTCTGTCGTCCCCATCTCCTGCCCTCAATCTTTCCCAGCATCAAGATCTTTTCCAATGAGTCAGCTCTTCACATCAGGTGGCCAAAGTATTGGAGTTTCAGCTTCAACATCAGTCCTTCCAATGAACACCCAAGACTGATCTCCTTTAGGATGGACTGGTTGGATCTCCTTGCAGTCCAAGGAACTCTCAAGAGTCTTCTCCAACACCACAGTTCAAAAGCATCAATTCTTCAGCACTCAGCTTTCTTTATAGTCCAACTCTCACATCCATACATGACCACAGGAAAAACCATAGCCTTGACTAGACAGACCTTGGTTGGCAAAGTAATGTCTCTGCTTTTGAATATGCTGTCTAGGTTGGTCATAACTTTCCTTCCAAGGAGTAAGTGTATTTTAATTTCATGGCTGCAGTCACCATCTGCAGTGATTTTGGAGCCTAGAAAAATAAAGTCAGCCACTGTTTCCACTGTTTCCCCATCTATTTGTCATGAAGTGTTGGGACCAGATGCCATGATCTTCGTTTTCTGAATGTTGAGCTTTAAGCCAACTTTTCACTCTCCTCTTTCACTTTCATCAAGAGGCTCTTTAGTTCTTCTTCACTTTCTGACATAAGGGTGGTGTCATCTGCATATTTGAGGTTATTGATATTTCTCCTGGCAATCTTGATTCCAGCTTGTGGTTCCTCAAGCCCAGAGTTTCTCATTACTACCTTTATTAAAAGATCTTTGCTTTCCTTGTGACCCAACTGGTAAAAAAAAATCTGCCTGCAATGCAGGAGACCTGGGTTCGATCTCTGGGTTGGAAAGATCCCCTGGAGAAGGGAAAGACTACCCACTCCAGGATTCTGGCCTAGAGAATTCCATGGACTGTATAGTCCATGGGGTCGCAAAGAGTCAGACATGTCTGAGCAAATTTCAGTTTCACTTTTCACCTTTATTCATAAAACCAAGAAATATTTGCCTATTAAAGTTATGCAACATATTTTAAGTGAAGGCATTTTCACTTCCTTTAGCTTGTTTTAATTATAATTGCAAACATAATATTTGCACAAAGCATTTTTTACTATTTTGCATAATAATCTGATATTCCTGGATACATAATTGTTCAAGTGCCTTCAAAATGCTTAGTAAGCCATCTAATCTATCTGGGATCAACAGTTCTGTTCCTATTATCTAAACATATCCCGGATTAGACAGATAAATGAACAGAACATAGTTCTTTCATCTTCAAATCACGACTGTATTCAGCATTATATAGTTTATTCTATAATACATAACTGATAGAGAATAGATTGGTTGGATTAATATCAGCCATCTTTTTATCAGAGTAAAATAAAAACAAATTCTACAGTGTCAGACTAATAAAAAGAATGATTTAATTCACAACGGTCTTTCACAGGCATACTTTCCATCAATAAGTACAGAGGAAACTGCATCCATTATAAAGGAGAATTAACCTTTCTTAGACATGCTTGGTGTTTATTACCTGAATTAGAACTCTAATGTACTAGTCACTACTTACTTGAAAAAACTTTATTTGAAATTAATACATCACACTCTTGTCTTCTTCTTGGATCAGTTTCCTATTAGTATAATTTATTTTTGCTTATAGACTAGTATTAATTGAGCAAACTGTTACTCTGAAATGATGCTGAGCATAGCAATTCATATAAATAGGCCAATATTTTCATTAATGAGATAATAGAATACAATGTCTATTCTGCTAGCACAATTCAATGTACATTTGGATAGATTTAGAGAAAGAGAAGACCAGCTTAATAAATAATTATTTTATAAGAGCAAAAAATAATCTTTTAAAATTGTAACAGAGCAGGAAACAAATGAGAGGGAGAGACTCGTTTCATATATGAGCTCAGCTTCGGTTAGGGCACTGGCCCATTAAACCTTGTGATTGAAAAAGGAGATATATGGATTTTGTCCCTAAAAGTATTTAAAAGCAATGTTACAGCTTCCCTGGTAGCTCAGCTGGTAAAGCATCGGTCTTCAATGCATGAGACCCCCATTCTATTCCTGGGCCAGGACAATCCTCTGGAGAAGGGATAGACTCCCCACTCCAGTATTCTTGGGCTCTCCTGGTGGCTCAGCTGGTAAAAGATTTGCCTACAATGTGGGAGGCCCGGGTTTGATCCCTGAGGTGGGAAGATTCCCTGGAGAAGGGCATAGCTACCCACTCCAGTATTCTGGCATGGAGAATTCTATGGACTGTACAGTCCATGGGGTTGCAAGAGTCACACAGGACTGAGTCACTTTCACTTTTCAGTTAGGACACTGGCTCATTTAAAAATTGTGATCAAAAAAGGAGATGCATGGTTTTTGTCCCTAAAGGTATTTAAAAGCAATGTTATTATTAAGAAGAAAGTACTTGCCAAGATCTGGATGGTCATGAAAAGATTTTATAAAAAAGATTTAACTTGAACTAATATTTTATACCTCTGGGCTTCCCTGGTAGCTCAGAGGTTAAAGTGTTTGCCTGCAATGTGGGAGACCCAGGTTCGATCCCTGGGTTGGGAAGATCCCCTGGAGAAGCAAATGGCAATCCACTCCAGTATTCTTGCCTGGAGAATCCCATGGACGGAGGACCCTGGTGGGCTACAGTCCACGGGGTCACAAAGAGTCGGACACGACTGAGTGACTTTAAAAAAAAAAAAAATCTTTCACTAAGCATCTCCTGAGATTCCTGTAGTTCAACTTCATTAGAACCTCTAAAGGAACAGAGTTAAGCAGTGTAATAATTAATATACTTGTTTTCAGTTACTTACAGGAGTGTCTTTAGCATTTTGATAAGTGGTATAAGGACTGTGAACTCCCTGATGTTCAAGCTGGCTTTAGAAAAGGCAGAGGAACCAGAGATCAAATTGCCAACATCCGCTGGATCATGGAAAAAGCAAGAGAGTTCCAGAAAAACATCTACTTCTGCTTTATTGACTATGCCAAAGCCTTTGACTGTGTGGATCACAATAAACTGTGGAAAATTCTGAGAGAGATGGGAATAGCAGACCACCTAACCTGCCTCTTGAGAAATCTGTATGCAGGTCAGGAAACAACAGTTAGAACTGGACATGGAACAACAGACTGGTTCCAAATAGGAAAAGGAGTGCGTCAAGGCTGTATATTGTCACCCTGCTTGTTTAACTTATATGCAGAATACATCATGAGAAACACTGGACTGGAAGAAACACAAGCTTGTGATTGCCGGGAGAAATATCAATAACCTGAGATATGCAGATGACACCACCCTTATGGCAGAAAGTGAAGAGGAGCTACACTGCTGATGGTGACTGCAGCCATGAAATTAGAAGATGCTTACTCCTTGGAAGAAAAGTTATGACCAACCTAGATAGCATTTTCAAAAGCAGAGACATCACTTTGCCGACTAAGGTCCGTCTAGTCAAGGCTATGGTTTTTCCTGTGGTCATGTATGGATGTGAGAGTTGGACTGTGAAGAAGGCTGAGCGCCGAAGAACTGATGCTTTTGAACTGTTGGAGAAGACTCTTGAGAGTCCCTTGGACTGCAAGGAGATCCAACCAGTCCATTCTGAAGGAGATCAACCCTGGGATTTCTTTGGAAGGAATGATGCTGAAGCTGAAACTCCAGTACTTTGGCCACCTCATGTGAAGAGTTGACTCATTGGAAAAGACTCTGATGCTGGGAGGGATTGGGGGCAGGAGGAGAAGGGGACGACCGAGGATGAGATGGCTGGATGGCATCACGGACTCGATGGACATGAGTCTGAGTGAACTCCGGGAGTTGGTGATGAACAGGGAGGCCTGGCGTGCTGCGATTCATGGGGTCGCAAAGAGTTGGACACGACTGAGCGACTGAACTGAACTGATGGGAGTGTCTTTAACATTTTGATAAGTGGTATAAGGACTTGTCAGTTATATTCAGCCTAGTTGCTAGTTTCAATTCCCGACGTGACCACATCCTGTAAGACAGTGGTAAAATTGCCTAACCAATCTAAACCTCAGTTTCCTCATCTGTAAACTAGGGATTATAGTAGTAACTACCTCAAAGGGGTGTAGTGAAGATTAAGTAGGTTATTATATATAAAGTTCACAGCAAAAGACCCTGAAAATAACATTAAAATGTGGATTGGACGCTTACTATTACTACTACTTCTACTAGTACTAGTGCTATGCTACTTAGGGAACTATTTACTGGAGTTTGAGCTGAAAGTTGTTTTATTTTTCTTCCTCTCAAGTAGAGCAAGTTTCAAAGAACATCCATCTTCATCTGAGTTTTATTTTAAAGAGGCTCTAAAAAGTATCTTCATAAGCATGCTTATTCTACCTTTGCTATAAAATTCAAAGTTCATTATACAGAAAATCCATGTGCTTGGATGCAGTTGACTTGGAGGTCAACAATGCATCCCATGAGATGTTTAAACTGTACCTGAGAAAGAATTTAAGCTAGTATAAACAGGACTAGAGGTGTAAATTTTTTTAAAGATGTAATGTTTGCACAATAACATTTTTTAAAAAATAGTCATATTAAGTAAATCAGACAGGGAAAGAAAAATATTATATGACATTCTGTGTCTGTGGAATCTAAAAAGAAATGATACAAGTGACTTACTTACAAAACAGAAATAAACTCACAAACTGAGAGAATGAACTTATGGTTGCTCAGGGGAAGAATGGGAGGAAAGAATAGTTAGGGAGTTTGGGATGGACATGTACACACTGCTGTATTTAAAGTGGATAACCAACAAAGACCTACTGGATAGCACATGGAACTCTACTCAGTGTACTGTGGCAGTCTATGGGAGGGGAGTTTAAGGGTGAATGGACACTTGTATATGTGTGGCTGAATTCCTTTGTTGTTCACCTGCAATTATCATACTGTTAATTGGTTGTATCCTAATACAAATTAAAAAGTCTAAAAGACATGGTTAGTAACCAACTGCTGCTCAGGAATATTGAGAATCTCTGGGAACTGAAGCTGGGAAAGCAGCATGATACCAGCTCAAGGCATTATTTGGATTCAAAGGTGTAACAGAACAAAAATAACATGAATAACATTAATTGGGTGATTACTGCATGCCATGCAATTATGATGACCCTAAAAAATGATGTATTATTTTTATATCCAGAAAGAATCAAAAAGAATACTGAGTCTGGAAGATTTTAGTCACTCACCTAAAAGTAAACATCTAAGAGTCAGGATTAGAATCAAATGGAGGCAATCTAATCCAAGAACCAGCCTCCTTATCTGTATTTTCTAGTACGTGTACATTTCACAATTTTATTTTAACTTTATTTTTATAGATTTTTGGCAAACATTTAAGTTTTTGAGGAAAGAATTAAAAGCAAAATTATGGCTGTAGATTGAGAAATAGGAGATAAATGTTTAAAAGCAGAGAGTTTCATTATTTATTTACTCATTCTAGACAATGGAAATACAGTGGGGCATGCCCTATATTTTCCTGAAACTTACAGTTTAATGAATTTAAAGACATAGAATAGCACAGACACACCTTGATTTATATTAGTGAACATTGCCAAAGGAATTAACCTTTTTCCACAAGAATGTTTAAGCAATGAAGTTTTTTTTACTCTTGATATAAACTGAAAAGCTTTTCTGATACATCTCCTGAAATGAATAAGTGGGATTTGATTGTTTTCAACTGAGATTAGAGGAGATAAGGCATTTAGGAAAGTGAAATTCAGTTTAAAATGTAATTGATACAGCACATTCTAACAAACAAGATGTATTTTTACTATAATTTAACAATCTTTGTTTTTATACGTTGAGAAGATGCTTAAAACAATCAACCTCAAACATCCAGACATGAATCTAAATGTGTTTGGGTTAGATTTTTGCTTTTGATTTTATAAAGCACCACTCAAAAAAATGGTTGAAATCACTACATATTTTTCAGGCTTTTAGCAGTTTAGAATAATTACCACCATATAATCGACAATCTATATAATAAGGAATATTGATACCCAGCACCATGACAACTTAATAGTCATTTGTATTTCAGTATGTTGACCACAAGTTTAAATAGTCAGAAGAGAAACATTAGTGTTCCAAAATCAATTACAAAAATCAGTGATCTTTCAAAACAAGAAAGAAAAATAAAACAAAAGGAATTTTAATAGTGAGTCATAACAGGATGACCTCTTATAGCATTTTATGTATTCTATTATGCCAAGTTCACATATTCTCCCTATATTCTTTAATAGACAAAAAATGATAATAATAAAACTGTTGAAAACAATTCACTTTTGGACTTCGCCAGTAGACTAGTGGGGAAAACACTGTGATTTCACTGCAAGAGCCATGGATTTGATCCCTGACCAGGGAAGTATGCATGCTGTGTGGGACAGTAAAAAAAAAAAAAAAAAAAAATTGACTTTTATTAGTTGGGGGTGAGGGTATTCTGGCTAACTTGATTAAATCTAGGTAAATCCCATCAATGCTTAAGTGGCTCAGTTTAGTTGTTTATAGTTTAAAGATCAGAATAATAATACTTAGCAACTAAACCACCACCACTACATTAGGTTTGGCTGAATGTAACACAGATGACCAGTAGGGATATAATTTTCTCACTTTGAAAGAAGCTCAGAAGCAGTCCAGGACCAACAGAATACCTCGAAAGAGGAGAGTGAAAAAGTTGGCTTAAAGCTCAACATTCAGAAAACTAAGATCATGGCATCCGGTCCCATCACTTCATGGGAAATAGATGGGGAAACAGTGGCTGACTTTATTTTGGGGGGCTCCAAAATCACTGCAGATGGTGACTGCAGCCATGAAATTAAAAGACACTTGCTCCACGGAAGGAAAGCTATGACCAACCTAGACAGCATATTATAAAGCAGAGACATTATTTTGTCAACAAAGGTCCATCTAGTCAAAGCTATGGTGTTTCCAGTGGTCATGGTATGGATGTCAGAGTTGGACTATAAGGAAAGCTGAGCGCCAAAGAATTAATGCTTTTGAACTATGGTGTTGGAGAAGACTCAGAGTCCCTTGGACTGCAAGGAGATCCAACCAGTCCATCCTAAAGGAGATCAGTCCTGGGTATTCATTGGAAGGACTGATCTTGAAGCTGAAACTCCAATACTTTGGCCACCTGATGTGAAGAACTGACTCAGCTGAAGAGATCCTGATGTTGGGAAAGATTGAGGGTAGGAGGAGAAGGGGATGACAGAAGATGAGATGAGATCACCAACTCAATGGACATCAGTTTGAGTGAACTCCGGGAGCTGGTGATGGACAGGGAGGCCTGGCGTGCTGTGGTTCATGGGGTTGCAAAGAGTCAGACACGACTGAGGGACTGAACTGAACTGAACAATGTCATTTGGCTGGAGGCACCTTCTGTTTATTCCTTCTACCATCCTTAACATGTGTTTTTCATTTTTATGGCTTCAAATCTGTTCTACTTTAGTCACATATCCACAATACAATATGAAGATGAAATCACAAAAAGCAAAAGGTAAGACTGTACCTTTCCTCTTTTAGCACAAACCCAAAACATAACAAGCAAAACAATAGGATATCATTTCATGGTAGTACATAGATATACTGCCTGTGTGCTAAGTCAGTTCAGTCCATGCCAAAAATCTGACTCTTTGCCACCCTATGTGGAGCCCACCAGACTCCACTGTCCATGGGTTTTCCAGGCAAGAATACTGAAATGGGATGCCATGGCCTCCTCCAGAGGATCTTCTGGACCCAGAGAGTGAACCCACATCTCTTATGTCTCCAGATTTGGCAGGTGGGTTCTTTACCACTAGTGCCACCTGGGAAGCCCTGGAAATATATGACATGGTTATCTGTTTTAAAATTTTTGGTGTATATAGCAGTGTTGCAAGGATACACTTGTGTATGTCTTTGCATTCTTGAGTGAGTATAACTGTGTTTTAGGTAAATTTTTAAAAATAGAATGTCTAGGTAAAAGGATATAATATTCTAGATTTTGAAAAACCCTGCCAAATGTCCTCCAAATATTGTATTGATTCTTAATTCTAACAGCAATGTTTTTCTTTTACACGCATTCCAAAACGATTGTTTATAAACTTCTTACTCCTGCCAAGTTGAAAGATAAAAATGGAATTTGCTATTTTACTGGGCATATGGCCTTGGAATGCAGAATGAAGCAGGACAAAGACTAATAGAGTTTTGCCAAGAAAATGCACTGGTCATAGCAAACACCCTCTTCCAACACAAGAGAAGACTACACGTGGACATCACCAGAGGGTCAACACCGAAATCAGATGGATTATATTCTATGCAGCCAAAGATGGAGAAGCTCTATACAGTCAACAAAAACAAGACCAGGAGCTGACTGTGGCTCAGATCATGAACTCCTTATTACCACATTCAGACTTAAATTGAAGAAAGCAGGGAAAACCGCTAGACCATTCAGTTCAATTCAGTTCAGTCGCTCAGTCGTGTCCGACTCTTTGCGACCCCATGAATCGCAGCACGCCAGGCCTCCCTGTTCATCACCAACACCCGGAGTTCACTCAGACTCACATCCATCGAGTCAGTGATGCCATCCAGCCATCTCATCCTCGGTTGTCCCCTTCTTTGCGAAGAGTTGACTGATTGGAAAAGACTTTGATGCTGGGAGGGATTGGGGGCAGGAGAAGAATGGGACAACTGAGGATGAGATGGCTGGATGGCATCACTGACTCGATGGATGTGAGTCTGAGTGAGCTCTGGGAGTTGGTGATGGACAGGGAGGCCTGGCCTGCTGTGATTCATAGGGTCACAAAGAGTTGGACACAACTGTGTGACTGAACTGAACTGAACCTTAATTTTTTTTTTGCTTTGGGGCTACATATATATATATATATATAAAATAAATTAACATGACAAAATCATTCCATACTTAAACATATCAACCTCTCTAATATGAGTAAATCCTATCCATCCACTGAAGGCCTAAACATTGAAGAAGGGGAACACTCTCTCTGCCTGACTCTCTTGTCCCTGGGACATGGGTCTTCTCTTATCCTTGGTCTCAGGCTTGGCTGGAACTTACACCCATAGATCTCCTTGTTCTTCAGCCCCTGGACTTGGATAGCATAGGTTCTCTTGGGTCTCCAGCTGGCCAACTGCTGATATTGAGACTTCTTGGCCTCCACAATCAAGTGCCTATTTCTTGTAACAAACCACACATGTGCGGTAGTGCAAATAAAAGTTATGTTTACATTATACTGTAGTCTGTGTACAGTAACTTTCTGTCTAAGAAACAATGCACATACCTTAATTTAAGCATATTTTATTGCTAAAAATGCTAATTTTCGTCTGAGGCTCATTTCAGTGAGTCACAGTGAGAGCGATCTGAGGGACATGGGGTATGAATTACTATAAGGGTGTGGGATATTGGTGGGAAGAACATAAAGTTATATCAGGTCAAATTTATTGACAACAAAGAGATTTTGCATTTAATGCTGCAGCTTGGTGAGTCATAATGGGCTCTAGCAGTTTGTCTGTTTGGCTGAAACATATGAACCAAAAGATAGTCCACTATAAGTGAAGTGGAAATGCCCAACTTCCTTTGGTTGAATGTAAAGGAAAGGATTCAGAAACTCAGGGAGATGGAACGTTAGAGTGGATTCTTCATTTGGGATTAACCCACACTGGAAGGTCTGAAAGAAATACCTTTCACCATTACTTTGAGGTGAAATGTGACATATTTGAAAGGCTCTGTGAGCACTCTGTGTTGACGAGAACTTACAGTGGAAATGCAGTGATGGATTGGAAAACCTCAATGAATTTGGATTAATTGGGTTTTGTTGTTGCAGGGATCAGTCAAAGGGCAGTCTTTGATCACAGAAGGTAAGGTGGATATAATTATGATAAAAAGCAGCAAGTCAAAGCTGCAATCAAAATAGTCTGACTTGCATCAACTATGGCTAGCTGATCGTGGTTTTCCTATAAAGTGTAATGGAGAGGAAATCTACATCTTACTTTATTCTCTCAGGCTAACTGATCCAAAGTCTAACCTGAATTATTAAAAAAAAAACAGGCAATGGCACCTCATTTTATTCCAGCATGAGACAGTTTATGAACCCAGAACTCCTTGAATGAAGGAGAGGCCCAGTTCTCTTGAAAGAGGACTCCTATGCTGTCAAAACTTTATACTGCTAATCTCTTTTCCAGCTTTTCCCCTAAGGACCTTTTACCAAGTTATGTTCACTGGGGAAAAGGAAATAATAAGATTTTGGTAAGGGACTATTAGATACTATGGGCTTCCCAGGTGGCGCTAGTGGTAAAGAACCCACCTGCTAACACAGAAGATGTAAGAGTAACAGGTCTGATCTCTGGGTTGGGAACATCCCCTGGAGGAGGGCATGGCAACCCACTCCAGTACTTTTGCCTGGAGAATTCCAGGGACAAAGAAGCCTCGCGGGCTACAGTCCACAGAGTCTGACAGAGTCAGATATGACTAAAGCAACTTAGCACCCATGCACACATTAGATACTGTCTTTGTAATGATACTAATCCCAGGACACCCAAAATGTAACTGCAGTTCACAAATCAGAGTAGAGGCTTACGGAGGTCCGGTGATCAGTGGAGTTTTAGCTCAGATCTTTTTTACAGTGGGCCACTTTAGTCCCCTCACTCATCCTGAGGTTATTTCCGCAGTTCCCAAATGCTATTTGGAATAGATACACTCAGCAGCAGGCAGAATTCCCCTATCAATTCCCCAGCCTGTGGGGTGAGGACTATTATGATGGGAAAGCCAACTGGGAGCCACTAGTAATACCTCTATCTAGGGAAATAGTACACCAAAAGCAGGACTTTGTTTCTAGAGAGACTTCAGGGATTAAAGACACCACCAAGAACTTGAAGGGTGTAGGNCAGCCTGTGGGGTGAGGACTATTATGATGGGAAAGCCAACTGGGAGCCACTAGTAATACCTCTATCTAGGGAAATAGTACACCAAAAGCAGGACTTTGTTTCTAGAGAGACTTCAGGGATTAAAGACACCACCAAGAACTTGAAGGGTGTAGGGATGGTGATTCACACCATATCCCCATTCAACTTGCCTCTTTAGCTTGTTCAGAAGACAGATGAATCTTGGAGAATGTTAGTGGATTATTGTAAGCTCCAATCATAGCTGTTTTACCAGATGCAGTTTCATTGTTTGAGCAAATCAACACATCTCTTGGTACCTGGTATGCAACTGTTGCTCTGGCAATTTGCTTTTTCTTTTTTCCCTTCTTTCTCTATTAATAAGATCCACCAGAGCAGTTTGCTTTCAGCTGGAAAGGCCAGCAATACATCTTCACGATACCCTCAAGGGTATAGCAACTCTCCAGCCCTATATCATAATTTAGCTCTGAAATATCTTTGAAATCTTTCCTTTGGAGAAAATATCACACTAGCCCATTACATTGATGATATTACACTAACAGTGCTACCTTGGATTTAGTTAGCAAGAAATTACAGCTACTCTAGACTTATTGGTAAGACATTTGCAAGTCAGAGGGTGAAATAAATCTGACAAAAAATTTGGGGTCTTTTACCTCAGTAACATTTTCAGGGGTCCAGTGGTGTGGGTCATGCCAAGAAATTTCTAAATTGAAGAATAAGTTATTACATCTGGCCCCTAAACATATCTATTGCTCCTCTTTGGATTTCATAAATATAATATTCCTCATTTGAGAGTGTTTGTTGTTGTTTAGTTTCTGCATCATGTCTGATTCTTTGTAACCCCATGGACTGTAGCCTGCCAGGCTCCTCTGTCAGTGGGATTTCCCAGGCAAGAATACTGGAGTGGTTTGCCATTTTCTCCTCCAGGGGATCTTCCCAAACCAGGGATTGAATCCCTGTCTCTTGCATTGCAGGCAGATTCTTTCCCGCTGAGCCATAGGTGAAGCCCTTTTGAGTATGTTACTCCAGCCCATTTGCCAAATGACCTGAATCCTAGTTTCAGGTGTAGCCCACAGGAGAAGACTCTGCAACAGGCCCAAGCTGCTCTGCAAGCTGCTTCCCCACCGGGGCCGCACGCTCCAGCATATCCAGTGGTGCTCGCAGGGTCAGCGGCAGATGAGATGCTCTTTGGAACCTTTGACAGGCTTCTGTTCAGTTCAGTTCAGTTCAGTCGCTCAGTCGTGTCCGACTCTTTGCGACCCCATGAATCGCAGCACGCCAGGCCTCCCTGTCCATCACCATCTCTCGGAGTTCACTCAGACTCACGGCCATTGAGTCAGTGATGCCATCCAGCCATCTCATCCTCGGTCGTCCCCTTCTCCTCCTGCCCCCAATCCCTCCCAGCATCAGAGTCTTTACCAATGAGTCAACTCTTCTCATGAGGTGGCCAAAGTACTGGAGTTTCAGCTTTAGCATCATTCCTTCCAAAGAAATCCCAGGGTTGATCTCCTTCAGAATGGACTGGTTGGATCTCCTTGCAGTCCAAGGGACTCTCAAGAGTCTTCTCCAACACCACAGTCCAAAAGCATCAATTCTTCGGCGCTCAGCCTTCTTCACAGTCCAACTCTCACATCCATACACGACTACTAGAAAAAACATAGCCTTGACTAGACGGACCTTAGTCGGCAAAGTAATGTCTCTGCTTTTTAAAATGCTATCTAGGTTGGACGTAACTTTTCTTCCAAGGAGTAAGCGTCTTCTACTTTCATGGCTGCAGTTTCTGTAGGGGGGCGGTTTTGCAGTGCCTGCCCTTAGGATTTTGGAGCAAGGCCTTACCATATTGTGCAGGTAACTTCTGTTTTTCAGAAATAATTCTTGGCCTGAGGCTGGACCTTAGTGGAGACTGAATGCTTAATCACGGGCTGCCAAGTTACTATGTGACCTGAGCGTCACCTAGAGTTGGTGTCATCTGACCCACCAAAGCATACAGCAGGACCTGCACAGCAGCCCTCCGTCTTCGAATGGACGGCGTACAGAACAGTGCCTCCCTCATTCACAGTTTCCCGTACCAAGGTTTTAGTTACCGATGGTCAGCCACAGTATGAAAATATTAAACGGGATACACCGGAAATAAACAATTCATAAGTTTAAGTTGCACACTGTTCTGAGCAGCATAACGGAATCTCAAGCGCTTCCAGTCCATCCCACTCTATTTGTGAGTCAATCCTTTGTCCAGCGTATCCACTGCGTATATGTCCATCAGTCACTTAGCAGTCTCCCTAGCTGTAACAATGAACAGTGCCAGTGTCCAGCTAACCTCAAGTTTCCTTAATAATGACCCCAGAGAGCAAGAGTAGTGATGTTGGCAATTCAGATATCTCTTACAGTGCCTGATTTATAAATTTAACTTTATCATAGGTTTGTATCTATGGGCAAAACATGGTGGGCATCCATGGGGAGTCTTGGACTAATGGGGGACTGCTATACACCATCGCCTCTTCTGTGTCTCCAGCTTGCTGACCACAGATCCTGTGAATTCTCAGCCTCCATAACTGAGTGAGTAAATACCCTGTATTATATATGTAGAAACCATTTTAGTTCTGTTTCTCTGGAGAACTTTGACTAATATACTTACTCATCACGTGATGTTCTGGGAGGCCCACTAAGTATACATAACTATGACACAACCAAACAGATAACTTACTCAAAACTAACTTCTTCAGAGGGCATTTAATTCTATGTATAATTATAAGAAGTTTTTATGAATATATATCATTTCATATATATGTAGATATGTGTATAATAATATATAGCTGTATATCTATATATGTAGTACGCCACTATGGTGAACATATATTAATACCTATATGAGAATTTTTGTAAAACATGGGGAGAGGGGAAGAGAAGAAAGAAATAAAGACAGAAAGCTGGAGTCAGAATAAGAGACATAGTAATAAATCATTCACTTTCTTTGTGATTTTATACAGAATTGTAATATTTTTATTCTTTTCATGTTTATCTTAATGTCATTTTGGATTCAGATCTGTTTTTATGTTTTTACTTGTGTATTTTGTTACTAGAACAAATAGGTATTTATCGAGAAAAGATTATGTCTTCATTGATCTAAAAGATTCTTTTTTAATAATAAGAACATGAGCCCTTCTGTCTTGTAGGTTGTAATATATTTTTTTTTTGCAGTTGGTCATTTATATTATGCTTTAGAATACCATTTTCTGAAGTTCAAATATAAAGATGTAATCCTAACAGGCTTTCATGATTAACATAGTTCAAACCAAGCAAATTCTTATACACATCCTTCCTTTGCCTATGTTGTAAAAACAAAAGACCCTGCATCCAAATGCCATAAAGTTTTATAGATCAGAGACAGCAGTGTTTTCAGCTGCAGTCAGAATTTAAGCAGTAGAAGTCCTTATGTAAGTAAAAGACAAATAAATAGACTTGTCAATCTTTCAGATGGCATGAATGGAATATATCCCTGCATACCAAAGTACCATTTCCTAACATTGCCCACTCCAGTACTCTTGCCTGGAAAATCCCATGGATGGAGGAGCCTGGTGGGCTGCAGTCTGTGGGGTCGCTAAGAGTCAGACATGACTGAGAGACTTCACTTTGACTTTTCACTTTCATGCATTGGAGAAGGAACTGGTAACCCACTCTAGTATTCTTGCCTGGGAGAATCCCAGGGACAGGGGAGCCTGGTGGGCTGCCATCTATGGGGTTGCACAGAGTAATAAATAGACTTGTCAATCTTTCAGATGGCATGAATGGAATATATCCCTGCATACCAAAGTACCATTTCCTAACATTGCCCACTCCAGTACTCTTGCCTGGAAAATCCCATGGATGGAGGAGCCTGGTGGGCTGCAGTCTGTGGGGTCGCTAAGAGTCAGACATGACTGAGAGACTTCACTTTGACTTTTCACTTTCATGCATTGGAGAAGGAACTGGTAACCCACTCTAGTATTCTTGCCTGGGAGAATCCCAGGGACAGGGGAGCCTGGTGGGCTGCCATCTATGGGGTTGCACAGAGTTGGACACGACTGAAGCGACTTAGCAGTAGCAGCAGCCTTTTCTTTGTATTGTAATTCATTGTTCTGAGACCACTAATGTATTATTAAAGTATTCCCAATAGTTGCTTGACTGCTGAGGAATATTTTTCACTTTAAAAAGTCCCTACCTTTGTGTACATGTAGGTATAGACATCAGGAAGGAGTAGTTAGAGGGGTAAGAAGAGTACCAGAGAAGAATGGTGACTCAGAACTCTAAGGAGGAGAATTTCAAAGAGAAGTCCCTGGCGACTCAGAGGGCTTCCCTGGCGGCTGAGTGGTAAAGAATCTGCCTGTGATGCAGGAGACCTGAGTTCGATCCCTGGGTGGGGAAGATCCCTTGGAGAAGGGAATGGCTACCCAATACAGTATTTTTGCCTGGAGCATTCCATGGACAGAGGAGTCTGATGAGCTACAATCTGTGGGGCTGCAGAGTCAGACATGGCATAGCAACTGACACCTTCACTTTCAGGTATAGATATAACACGCACAAAGCAGAATATTGACTATTTACATGGCCCACTAGATGGATGTTGAATACTAAAACTGTGAATTAACTTATTTTCTTAACTATATATAATTAAATTTTCAAAAACAATTATATTTTCAGAATTTCACCTAAAACAAATAATTTTGATACACAGGGTAATATATTTAGACACAAGATATGTGAGCTCTATTTGCACTCCTGTTGCAGGCCTAGCAAATTCTAAAGGCAGATCTGCTTAACCCATGTCATTTATCTTCCTAGATTGTAGTACCTGTTAGTAGTAGACATTCGTTGTTCAGCATTGTGCAATCGCTACTTCTGTTTCTGTACGTGGGCTTCAAGCTCAAAAGAAAAACACAAGATCAGAGGATGAATTCTGCTTCTTGATAAGAAAAGGCATGAGCACCAAAGAATTGATGCTTTTGAAGTGTGGTGTTGGAGAAGACTCTTGAGAGTCCCTTGGACTGCAAGGAGATCCAACCAGTCCATTCTGAAGGAGATCAGCCCTGGGATTTCTTTGGAGGGAAGGATGCTAAAGCTGAAACTCCAGTACTTTGGCCACCTCATGCGAAGAGTTGACTGATTGGAAAAGACTCTGATGCTGGGAGGGATTGGGGGCAGAGGAGAAGGGGACGACCGAGGATGAGATGGCTGGATGGCATCACTGACTCGATGGACGTGAGTCTGAGTGAACTCCGAGAGATGGTGATGGACAGGGAGGCCTGGCGTGCTGCGATTCATGGGGTCGTAAAGAGTCAGACACGATTGAGTGACTGAACTGAACTGAACTGAGTATTTAAGTCATACTTCACCCTTGAGTGGAATCTTAAAGTTCTGGAACCAGCTGAGACTGCCCCAGTCTGCCTAAGGAAAAGGCTTTTGATCTTTTGTGGCTGCTGCTGTTGTTTTTACAACTGGCTTACAATTTTGAATGTCTGTAAACTCAGGGAAGAATCTGATTTTCCAGCCGACCTACTTTCTTAATATGAATGATTTGAGACCCCAGGGCTAAGATTCATTAAGATTTGTTGAGAGTAGCCTCCATCAACTTCAGCTTTGATTTTCATATTCAAATTTCTGTTCTCTCTGAGGCAGCAGCAAGTCACAGGAGTAAGGGACTTCAGATAGTTAATTGCTCTGGGAAACTCTCCTCTTGTACACTACAGTTTTCACTTAAATGTCATGTACTTTAGTTTTTTTGAAAATATATTTTAGTTAAAACTTTTGGGTTATTATTATGTGGCAGACACTGTCAAAACACTCTCTATTAGCTCAGGAACCTTGGTAAAAATGAATGAGCTGGTTAAACGCATAGGATTTAGAGTCAAACTCCGTAGGCTAAAATCTCATTTGGCAGCTGTGTTCGCAGGACAAGTTACTTAAGCTGTCTGAATCTATACTTCTCATCAGAAGAGTAGAGACAATTATAAAACCTTTCTCACAGGACAGTCATGAGGGTTATTTAAGGTATTTGTTAGATGCTTAGAACCATGCCTGGTACACATCAAACACTCAGTATGTGTTGTCTAATGTTCTGATGACTCTGCTGTGATATTGGTTATGTTTGCTTGTTGGTTGGTTTCTTGCTTTGCTGAAACCAGAGACAGTCTGAAGCCAGCAAATCATTTCAATTCTATTATTGACAGGGCCCACATGGGGTCTCATTGATAAGATGGCTTGTATGTCAACCTCGCAAACAAAGAATAAATCACAGTGATCTGTGAGAATGACCAAATTGCCCAGAGGGCATCCTGTTATTTTACTGGTGCCTGTCTTCTCAAAGCTGCAAGATCACCAGATTCCAGACCTCTGGCTACATGACCATCCCTTCAGAGAATTTTTCATTGGTGGGCTATAAGAAGGACACCGTCAGAAACAGAGAACGCTGGTTCTCCTTAAGAGCCAGTCACCCTCTTTTCCCTCTAATAGATTTCCCTTTTCTTGCCTGACTGCCCGGCTCGCTCTCTTTTTCTCTGCACTCGCCTTACAATTATGAGTATCTTTGTACAAACTAGAAGCATGCAGTTAAATCTATGTCAGTCTAATTTAGCTATTCATAAAAATAAACAGATTAATGGAAAATTAATCTCAAAAAAAAAAATCACTACCAGGCAACCATTTCCAAACTATTACTCATCAAGAAGGAGCTCCATGTACGGCCACAGCTAATAGACTTTTCTGTAACAGCTCCATCATTTAAACATTAATCCTTTTAAAAAAACAGTGAAATTCAATTGACTTTAAAGACTTTTGCAAGGAATAATTTCAAAATTAAAGCTGTTAATATTCTAGAGATATAGATATCCTCAGGGCCCATGCCAAATAGCTGGTAATGATATGTAGGGTAACATTAATCTATTATATTGCTTCATGTAAACAGTTCTCCCTTTTGACTAATAAATCTGATCTAATGTAATTTAGAGTAATGAATTACAAAAAATAAGGAATGATTTTCCTATTGATTTCATTAAATATTTAAAATCTTTTTCTCAAAAAAAAAAAAAACAAAACAAAACTCAGACTCTCTTAATGGATAACAATATTTATCTACAATGTTTTTTGAGGCTCTTTTTTATAAAACTAATGGTAAATCGTCTCAGCTCTCAATTTTTTTGGCAGACCACAGGTATAATGCACAGATTTAAGGGACATAAGCATGACCATCAGCTGAGAGTATATTTGATATGATTGCACATTGATGCATTTGTTTACAATAAAGTAAGTAAGTAAGTGAAGTCGCTCAGTCGTGTCTGACTCTTTGCGACCCCATGGACTGTAACCTACCAGGCTCCTCTGTCCATGGGATTTTCCAGGCAATAGTACTGGAGTGGATTGCCATTTCCTTCTCTAGCGGATCTTCCTGACCCAGGGATCGAACCCGGGTCTCCTGCATTGTAGACAGATGCTTTACCATCTGAGCCACCAGGAAAGTAGTAGAAAATATTAATGTTGAACATTGCAGAAAGTCATGGACTTTTCTGTTTTTCATATTTCTTTTTTTTTTTTAAGCTTGCTATCTTTTATTTTTTTTCTTCTCTTTTCTTTTTAATGATAATCTTTGAGTTGGAATTGTCTATAGGGTACACTGAATTGCTATTACATGGCAACCCACTCCAGTGTTCTTGCCTGGATAAAAAAAAAAAAAAAAACAAAACAAAACTCAGACTCTCTTAATGGATAATAATATTTATCTACAATGTTTTTTGAGGCTCTTTTTTATAAAACTAATGGTAAATAGTCTCAGCTCTCAATTTTTTTGGCAGACCACAGGTATAATGCACAGATTTAAGGGACATAAGCATGATCATCAGCTGAGAGTATATTTGATATGATTGCACATTGATGCATTTGTTTACAATAAAGTAAGTAAGTAAGTGAAGTCACTCAGTCGTGTCTGACTCTTTGCGACCCCATGGACTGTAACCTACCAGGCTCCTCTGTCCATGGGATTTTCCAGGCAATAGTACTGGAGTGGATTGCCATTTCCTTCTCCAGCGGATCTTCCTGACCCAGGGATCGAACCCGGGTCTCCTGCATTGTAGACAGATGCTTTACCATCTGAGCCACCAGGAAAGTAGTAGAAAATATTAATGTTGAACATTGCAGAAAGTCATGGACTTTTCTGTTTTTCATATTTCTTTTTTTTTTTTAAGCTTGCTATCTTTTATTTTTTTTCTTCTCTTTTCTTTTTAATGATAATCTTTGAGTTGGAATTGTCTATAGGGTACACTGAATTGCTATTACATGGCAACCCACTCCAGTGTTCTTGCCTGGAGAATCCCAGGGACAAGGGGAGCCTGGTGGGCTTCCGTCTATGGGGTCGCACAGAGTCGGACATGACTGAAGCAACTTAGCAGCAGCAGCAGCAACCTTTAACACCTTCTTTAGGGTACCTTTTATGAAATACCAGCTTATTCCACTGACAAAATGACTCATTTATTGCTTTGTTCTATTATCTTATTTTGTCTTCTTGCATCATTGTTTTTATTCAGGTAATAAATCACAGTACATTGTGACTGAAAGTCACTATGATCCTTTCAGTGAAGGATTACACATACTCATATCCTTAATAATGAAAACTTTCTAATGTCTTCATGAAGTAATTGTGGGTTCCTTCTTTCCATACCAAACTTAATTCTTAGATGGTATTTTCACAAATTTTACTGGGACATGAAAGTCATCTATAAATTCTTTTTTCAAATTTGGGAAGAATGGCTAATCGTTTTCGACAAATGCATGCCGTGTATGCTAAGTTGCTTCAGTCATGTCCAACTCTCTGTGACCCTTTGGACTGTATCCCACCAGGTTCCTCTGTCCATAGGATTCTCCAGGCAAGAATACTAGAGTGGGTAGTCATGCCCTCCTCCAGGGGATCTTCCCGACCCAGGGATGGAAACAGTGGTCTCCGAGGTCTCCGGCATTGGTAGGCAGGTTCTTTGCCACTAGTCTCACCTGAGAACCTCGTGGACTGTACCTCGCCAGGTTCCTCTGTCCTTGGATGTACTAAAAGATAAGTACATCTCTATATACATAACCACAGTTTCATATCCCATCATCAGCCCCAAATCAAAGGCAGTTCATTCATTAATACCATCAAATATTCAATTATTGTTCACCATTCTTAAATTATCACAATTCAATGAAGATAATAAAACAAGGAACACTGTAGTCATACCAAAAATATCACATGTGTGACTCTAAAATCAATCCCTTTCGCTATAGCTGCAACTTCTGGCAACCACTGATCAGCTTTAAGTTCCTAGTTTTACCTTTCCCAGAGTGACACATAAATGAAATCATAATATGCAGCTTTTTGAGTCTTCCAACTTAGCAAAAAACATCATTTGAAAGTATACATTGTGTCTGTTTCTGCATCCTCTATTTTATTTTATTGGTTTGTTTTTCCAGGTGGCATTAGTGGTAAAGAATCTGCCTGCCAATGTAGGAGACATAGCAGGTTCAGGTTTGATCCTTGGGTCAGAAAGATCCTGTGGATTAGGAAGTTTCAACCAACTCCAGTATTACTGCCTGGAGAATCCTATGGACAGAGGAGCCTGGCAGGCTAAAGTCCATGAGGTCACAAAGAGACATGACTGAATGACTGAACACACAGCACACGCATTGTTATACCAATACTAGATTGTCTACTTGTCTTTATTACAAGTCTTGAAACAGATAGGTAAGTTTTTGAAATGTGTTCTTGTTTTTAAAAGTTTTATTTCTTTTAAGAAGGGAAAAAGTATTTTTAATTCTTTTTCTGCATTAATTTTAGAATTAATGTTTACACACACACACACACACAAAAGATCCTGCTGGGATTTTGATGGGGATTGCATTGAATCTACTTATCAGTTAGGAGAGAATGATGGTGGCCTGGTGCTAAGTCCTGTCCAACTTTTGTGACCCCATGGATTGTAGCCCTCCAGGTTCCTCTATGCATGTGATTTCCCAGGCAAGAATACTGGCTGTTGTTTTTCAGTCTCTCAGTCCTGTCTGGGTCTTTGTGACCCCATGGACTGCAGCACGCCAGTCCTTCCCTGTCCTTCACCGTCTCCCGGAGTTTGCGCTGGGAGTCAATGTCTGTTGAGTCAATTATGGCATCCAACCATCTCGTCCTCTGTCATCCCCTTCTCTTCTTGCTCTCAATCTTTCCCAGAATCAGGGTCTTTTCTAATGAGTTGGCTCTTCACTTCAGCTTCAGCAACAGTCCTTCCGATGAGTATTCAGGACTGATTTCCTTTAGGATTGACTAGTTTGATCTCTTTGCTAGTCAAGCCACTCTCAAGAGTCTTCTCGAACACTACAGCTGAAAAGCATCAATTCTTCGGAACTCAGACTTCTTTATGGTCCAACTCTCACATCCACACATAACTACTAAAAGACCATAGCTTTGACTAGATGGAGTGGGTTGCTATTTCCCTCTCCAGGGGATCCTCCTGAACCAGAGATCGAACCCAGGTCTCCCACATTGCAGGACTCCTGACCAGCTGAGCTACAAAGGAAGCATACATCTTAACAATATTCAGTCTTTCAATTTGTGAACATAGTTTTGCTTTCGGAGAAAGCAATGGCACCCCACTCCAGTACTCTTGCCTGGAAAATCCCATGGATGGAGGAGCCTGGAGGGCTGCAGTCTATGGGGTCGCTGAGGGTCGGACACGACTGAGCGACTTCACTTTCACTTCTCACTTTCATGCATTGGAGAAGGAAATGGCAACCCACTCCAGTGTCCTTGCCTGGAGAATCCCAGGGACGGGGGAGCCTGGTGGCCTGCCGTCTATGGGGTCACACAGAGTCGGGCACGACTGAAGTGACTTAGTAGTAGTAGTAGTAGTAGTAGTNGCTGCAGTCCATGGGTTCGCTGAGGGTCGGACACGACTGAGCGACTTCACTTTCACTTCTCACTTTCATGCATTGGAGAAGGAAATGGCAACCCACTCCAGTGTTCTTGCCTGGAGAATCCCAGGGACGGGGGAGCCTGGTGGCCTGCCGTCTATGGGGTCACACAGAGTCGGACACGACTGAAGTGACTTAGTAGTAGTAGTAGTAGTAGTAGAAAGGAATCTGAGAGCAGCTTTGTAACTAAGAAAATGTTCCAAAGAAATATGGAACCTCAGGTGTTGGGAGCTGGGAGGCAAAGTTGACGTAACTCTTCGCTTACTGACTTTTTATTGGTTCATCCCTCCCATCACTGTCAGTTTATGAGGATCAGGAAGTTTTCGTGTACTTTCACCAAATCATTTAGCATGCTATAAAAAAGTTATTTTTTTTTGTATTTCCATTAAAACTTTGATTTTTTTTCTTCAAAGGCATAATTGTAATTTTTAATGAAAGAAATACAGGCTTAGTATAAAAAAAAAGTTTGAACATAGATATACATAAAATAGTGATCCCATAATCTCATTTACCAAAGACTGACAAATTTTTATGTCCCATTTATCTCATTTTATACTTGAAGAATGAATTAACATATGATTCCTTTCTATTGAATATAGTTGACATACAATATTCTATTACTTCCAGGTGTACTAAATCATGGTTTGACATTGGCATACATTATGAAATGACCACCAGGATAAGTCTGGTATTCATCTATCCCCATATAGTTATAACAACATTATTACATTCCCATGGCCTATTTATTGCATAGCTTGAGGTTCGTTCCTCATAATCCTCTTCACTTATTTTCACCCACCCCTTACCCTCCTGGCAACCGTTCTCTGTATTTGAGTCTGTTTTTGTTTCATTTTGCTTTTTAGGTTTCACAGATAGAGATCCTTGGTATTTGTCTTTCTCTGATATAACTCTGATGTGTTTAACATAATATCCTCTAGAGTTACCCATGTTGTCACAATGGCAAGATTTCATTTTTTTATGGCTGAGTCCACTCTATTCTGATTGGAGAACTTAGTCTATTTACATTTAAAGTTATCACTGATGAATATATACGTACTGTCATTTTGTTAACTGTTTTGGGTTGTTTCCGTAGTTCTGTTTTGTTCCTTTTATCTTCCTTTGCTCTCTTCCCTGGCCATGTGATGGCTGTCTTTAGTGTTATGTTTGGATTCCTTTCTTTGTGTGTGTACCTATTACTAGGTTTTTGGTTTGTGGGTACCATAAGGTTCATATATAAGAGGCCCTTTCTCCTGTGGGGCTGCTGCTCCACGGGTGGGCAGAGCTGGGCTCCGGGGCAGCTGCCTGTGGGACGGGCTTCCGGCACTGGCGCTGGCCTGTTGATGGGCAGTTGAGTCTCTGGTGCTGACAGTCTGGAGTGAGGACTCCAGAAAACACTTGACGTCCCCAGCGTCAGCAAGCTCCCCAGATGGCTCCCTAGTGCTTTTGTTCCCAAGGGGAGCCCCAGCAGTCTCCTGCCTCTCTGGGAGGCTAACATCGGCAAGTGGTTCTCACCCAGGCTTCTTAAAAATTACTGCCTCTGCCTTGGGACTAGAGTCTGTGAAATTTGAAAAGCACAATCTGTCTCTTGTAGCCCTTCAGCTCTCCTGTATTAAGTCCTGCTGGCCTTCAGTGCTGGATGTTTTTGGGGGCTGACTGTCCCAGTGTTGGAGCCCCTGGTCTGCAGAGCCTGACATGGGCTCGGATTCCTCACCCCTCTGGGGAGAACCTCTGCAGCTGTGATAGGCTCCCCTTTGTGGGTCATCTACCCAGGACTGTGGGTCTTGACCCACCTACTTGTCTCCTTGTGTTTCCATCTTTATATCTTGAGTTCTGAAGACGTCTTTTCTGCTAGTTTTCAGGTCCTTCTCATCAGTGATTGCTCTTAATAGTTGTAATTTTGCTGTGTTTCCCCTTTGTGGGTCATCTACCCAGGACTGTGGGTCTTGACCCACCTACTTGTCTCCTTGTGTTTCCATCTTTATATCCTGAGTTCTGAAGACGTCTTTTCTGCTAGTTTTCAGGTCCTTCTCATCAGTGATTGCTCTTAATAGTTGTAATTTTGCTGTGTTTATGGCAGGAGGTGAGTAAGAGGGTCTTCCTGCTCCACCACCTTGCCACATCTCGAGGAGGGAGGCTATACGTTCTGATTCTCTGATAGGGAAAGTCTCTCCCCTTATTTTCCATTTTCTTCATATCATCTTTTATATTTTACATACATATTATATTGTTTATTCCTCCAGAGTGTACATAAAATCAGTGTCAGTGTCCCCCAAATTTCTGAGAATGTTAATTGTATTTGTCCTGTGTGTGTACTGAATTTCTTTCACTTGTAAGAAAGAGTTGGCACTAAAATCTCAGAATTGTGGGAACTGTAAATCCCATTTTTCCTCTGCTCTATTCCCAAACACCACAGTAGTGGTAGCCAAGAGCTACTGGGCATTCATGAGCTGGCTCTCTTCTGAAAGGGGAAAGTTAAAGTTTTAATTTATGATATGCATTGTGTATAGGCTTTTTGAAAAGTGAAAAGAAATTTATACTTCTTCACGTCCTTCCCTTGTTGAAAAGGAAATTTTAAAAGGAAACAGACACATTGGAAACAATCCTGGATATAGATAGATAAGTATTAATAAATTGGAATGTATATCTGTGATATGTAATTATTTTTCACTTTCCTCTCCGCACTGGGTTTGTTCTGAGTCTGCTTTTTTTTTTTTAATAGTCACTAGTTTGTTTTTAAAAGGAAACAGACACATTGGAAACAATCCTGGATATAGATAGATAAGTATTAATAAATTGGAATGTATATCTGTGATATGTAATTATTTTTCACTTTCCTCTCCGCACTGGGTTTGTTCTGAGTCTGCTTTTTTTTTTTTAATAGTCACTAGTTTGTTGTATGTTTTTGAGTCCATATATAAGTGCTATCTATCACAGTTTATATCTTTCTCTGTATGACTTACTTTACTTGGTATAATGTCCTCCAAGTCCCATCCATCTCATAGATAGCAAAATTTCATTCTTTTTTATTGCAGAATAGAATCCCATTATATACAGAGAAATGAATATCCACTACATTGTGTATATACACTACAGAAGTGTATATACACTACATACACTACATCTTGAGCCATTCATCTGTTAATGAACACGTAGGTTGCTTCTGTATCTTGGCAATTGTAAATAATGCAGCTATGCACACTGGGGTACATGTATCTTTTTGGATTAGTTTTGTTTTTTGGGGTATGTATACCAAGAGGTGGAATTGCTGGGTCATACAGTAAGTTTTATTTTTAGTCTTTTGAGAAACCTCCAAACTGTTGTCTGTACCAATGTACATTCCCACCAAGAGTTTATGAGGGCTCCCTTTGCTCCACATTCCCACCATTTGTTGTGTTCTTTTTGATAATAGCCATTCTGACAGGTATGACTTGATAATCTCATTGTGGTTTTAAGGTGTATAAATTTTCAACCTGTTTGCTTGCAGGATGCCATGGCTTTTAATAAGTTTAATGTTCTCCACTGGCACATAGTGGATGACCAGTCTTTCCCTTATCAGAGTATCACTTTTCCTGAATTAAGCAATAANAGCCATTCTGACAGGTATGACTTGATAATCTCATTGTGGTTTTAAGGTGTATAAATTTTCAACCTGTTTGCTTGCAGGATGCCATGGCTTTTAATAAGTTTAATGTTCTCCACTGGCACATAGTGGATGACCAGTCTTTCCCTTATCAGAGTATCACTTTTCCTGAATTAAGCAATAAAGTGAGTAATTCATGTTATTGTTGTTGGTATATAAAAAATTTTGGTATGGTTTCCTTAGAAGTGTGCAGGTTAAATGTTCCTTATTATGAATATAATTTAAGTGTAAAAGTTAGATATTTGTGGTTTAAAATTTTTAGTACGCTACTGCTGAGCATTTAAGGTCCACAAAACTGGTCTGCTTTTGTAATTGTTATCATAAATATAAACAATGTAAACTATAAAAATACCAATTTAAAAGCTTAATGGATGTAGGAGACCTGAAGCTTTTGTGATTAACATAAAGTTAAATAATTATATTTATCAAGTAGCCCAACTGTACAAGTGTTTTAAACAGAGTTGTTCTGAATTCTGTAAATGACAACTTCTTTTCTCTCTAAAAAACTGTATGAAGTAGGGAGTCTTAAGAGAGAAGGCTCCTTCGCAGAAAATAATGGTGTGAGCAGTTTATCCCCTCCACCATTATTTTGAAGGTAACCTCAGACATCATCTCTTATTGCTAAAAAGGCCTGTTTAGAAATAACTCATTATCACAGCTAAAAAATTAGCAATAATCCAGATAGCCAATCATTATTCATGCATGCTCAAGTGCCTTTTCCTTTAAAAAAAAATTGTTTTATTTGCAGTGGGATGCAAATAAACTCCATACACTGTAGTCAGGCAACATATCTGTTCTATGGGTGCCCATCCCTGACCATGTCTTTTTATTTTTTCTTTTATTATTTTCATTGAGGAAACGAAGCTCAATTTGTCCTGTAGTTTTCCATAGTCTGGGTTTTGTTGATTGCCTGTCCAGCATCAATATGTTCTTCTGTACCCTGTATTTACTATAAACTTGGATCAGATCTTGATTCAGTACAAATTTGTTGTTGGGATTGGGGAAGACAAGACTACTTTTTAAGGAGTTGAGCATTTATTTATATTTATATACTTATACCTTGAGAGATGTGCCATAGTAACATTTTTAATGGACCTTTATTTTCCACTGATACTGAGTTCTAATTTTTCAAGAACATAAAACAGGACCAAAGATAATCTTTAATAAAAAAAAAAATCAGGGCATCTCAAGGGGAATTTTTACTGCTGGAAATAATTAAAATTAAGGAGTTGAGCATTTATTTATATTTATATATTTATACCTTGAGAGATGTGCCATAGTAACACTTTTAATGGACCCTTATTTGCCACTGATACTGACTTCTAGTTTTTCAAGAACATAAAACAGGACCAAAGGTAATCTTTAATTAAAAAGAAAAAAATCGGCATCTCAAGGGGAATTTTTACTGCTGGCAGTAATTAAAGTGATCTTGAACACCAACAGGTATGTTTTGTAATAATGTGTGAATTTTGATTCTAAAACTGACAAGGGCAATATATTCAGAATTTTCACTTTGGAGTAGAACCTTTTATTTCTGTTTTGTCATATGGTCACATGAGGTTGAAATAGCGTGATGGTGAACATTGCTAAAACAAGGTGCTGGTTCTGTCAATAGATAGTTCTGTCAATTAATCTGGAATTAACCCAAAGTGTGGCGAGGGCTTACTGATAAGATACAGTAAACAGATAATTTAAATGAGTCATCCAACATCACATAAGACGTTAATACTTCATGATACCTGAAAAGTCTGCTGGCAGATACCAAAGTATAAACAGGACCATAAACAGCTCATACATTTTAATTTTAATAAATGTGACTTTTGCAGGGAAGCTATTCTTTGTCTCATGTGTATACACCAAACGATGTCCGTACAGTGATTGAATATGCCCGATTCCGAGGGATTCGCGTCCTGCCAGAATTTGATAGCCCTGGACATACGGCATCTTGGGGAAAAGGTAAGGAGTGTGTTTTATGAGTTGCTAAAAGTGAACACGTGTGCTCCTGCATCTCATGACTTGGTGTTTGCTTATTTTGTTCTTGTGATTTGCACAAAGGTAGCACTATTGATGGTTGTAATTCAATAACTACTATATGTCTACTGTGAGCAGGTCACTGTATCTAGGCATTGCCTAAAGTATAAACACAAGGGATAAAAGAAGACAAGAAATGATTACAAGTAGAATGTGAAAAGTGTGTTAAACAGTTACATGAGTGAAGTAACACCTAAAATGTTCTTGAGAGATCAAAGAATATATTCTTGTTTCTGGTAGAGGGAATAACAGGAAAGGCATTTAGCTGGAGGACAGTACAGGAGAGAGCAGTATGTAGTGTGCTGTGCTTAGCCTCTCAGTCGTGTCCAGCTCTTTGTGACCCCATGGACTGTAGCCCCTAGGCTCTCTGCCCATGGGGATTCTCCAGGCAAGAATACTGGAGTGGGTTGTCATGCTGTTCTCCAGGGGATCTTCCCAACCCCAGGATGAACCCATGTCTTCCGTATTGCAGGTGAATTATTTACCATCTGAGCAACCAGGAAAGCCCCTGAATACTGGAGTAGGTAGCCTGTCCCTTCTCCAGGGGATCTTTCGCACCCAGGAATCAAACTGGGTCTCCTGCACTGCCAGTGGATTCTCCAGTGCTGGGTGCTTAAGACCTGCTTCTGGAGCTAGACTGCCTGGGATCTGAGTCCTACTTCTGGCACTTATGGGCTTCCCTGGTGGCTGAGATGTCAAAGAATCTGCCTGCAATGCAGCAGACCCAGGTTTTATCCCTGGGAGGTGAAGATCCCTTGGAGAAGAGCATGGAAACCCACTCCAGTATTCTTGCCTGGAGAATTCCATGGACAGAGGAGTCAGGCAGGCTATAGTCCATGGGTCGCAGAGTCAGACATAGCTGAGCGAATATCACTTTCACTTTTCACTTTCTGGCATTTATAAACTGAGTGACCTTGGGCAAGTTACAGAACATCTCATTCTCAGACTTCCCATCTCTAAAACGGTGTATTAGTAGTAGCCATCATGTCATGTTTTTTGAAGATTAAAAAATGAATATAAAGCACATAGCACTACACCTAGCATTTATAATTGTTTAATAAAAATTACTAGAATAGACCTGGAGAATAGTGGGAAATGAGTCTGAAAAAGTAGCCTGGTAGGCCTTGGGTGAGGAGTTTGCGCTTCGTCAGGACCCATGGAAGCCAGTGAGAGCTGCAGAGCAGAAGAGGGACACGGTGGGTCCTCAGTGCAGGGAACCCAACATGAAAGTGACAGATTGGAAGTGAAGGTCCGAGAGCAGAATGCTGATAACAGGGAATGCTGATAACAGGGATGGCAAACAATGTATCAAACTGGGAGACATTCTGGAAATACAATCCATAGAACTTGGCAACTGACTGACTCCAGCAGGAGAGGGACGATAGACTTGGTGGGATGGTGACTGGCTTACCAGAATGTGAAAATTGGGAAGCTACAGAAGGAGCTGGGGGAGAGAATTTAGTTTCTGTCGGATTGTATTCATTTATTTATTTATTTTGGGCTGTGCTGGGTCTTTGTGCTGCGCAGGCTTTTCTCTAGTTGCAGCAAGTGGGGGCTACTCTCTGGTTGTGGCAGGTGGACTCGGAAGTTGTGGCGCATGAACTTAGTTGCTTCGCATATGGGATCTTCCCAGACCAGGGATCGAACCTGTGTCTCCTGCATTGGCAGGCAGATTCTCTACCTCTGGACCACCGAGGAAGCCCTGTTGGATTATATTTGAAGTGAAGCTAATTGCGTTCATCAGGGAATTTGAAATATGGTTTAAAACTTGAGGAAAAGGATTGGGGCAAGCTGAAGATTTGAGAGCCCTTAATATTTGAGCTGGGGCTTCCCTTGTAGCTCAGTTGGTAAAGTATCTGCCTATAGTAAAGGAGACCCAGGTTCGATTCCCAGGTCAGAAAGATCCCCTGGAGAAGAAAATGGCAACCAGCTCCAGTATTCTTGCCTGGAGAATCCCGTGGACAGAGGAGCCTGGTGGGCTACAGTCCATGGGTTGCAACAGTCGGACACCACTTAGCGAACAGCCACCAGTATTTGAGATAGTATCTGAAATGGGTAGCATCTCAGAGAGGCTGATGGAAACGGAAGCAGAGTGGCACAGGGGCAGTATCCAGGAATTAGTTCTCCCTTTTTTTAATCTGAAGAAATTACCAAAGTAACTCTGAGTAAACACGCTTATCTTTTTCTGTGTAACATAGATCTTCAACAAAACCAAGTATTACAGTCATGTGCAGAGCCTTGTCTTTGTGCCTGAACTGCTGCTTCAGAAAAGATTCTCTGTGTTTCCTTCCAGGCCAGAAAGACATCCTGACTCCATGTTATCACGCGACCGAGCCATCTGGGACTTCTGGGCCTATAAACCCTATTTTGAATTCAACTTACAGCTTCCTGTCTAAACTTTTCGAAGAAATTAGTACTGTGTTTCCAGATGAATTCATTCATCTGGGAGGAGATGAAGTAGATTTTCATTGTTGGTATGAAACTTTGTTGACCACTCCCCTCCACCCTTTTCTAAAACCTCTTGCACTTGAAGTAGGTGTAGAGGTGTCCCTGGGAAGAGGAAAGACTTGGGGGAACATCTCTGTGAGGTGTTAACCTGGGGCCACAACTCCTAAGATGCTGAATTGTTTATAGAATTCACACACTGATGCTATTGACAGAAGCCTGTAGGAAGGAGCATTAAAATGCAGAAGAAAATGGGAATTAAAAAAAAGCTAAATACAGAACAAGAATAGCTTTAGTGAAGAGGATAATGATTAAGTGGGAGAGATTTTTCTAGTAAAAATCTTCTGTGCAAATAGCCTTAGGTGGAAGAATGATGAGGGAGCTTAGGGACAGCCATTTTTACAGGATATCAGCTTCTAAAAAAATTAAATGCAGTGGAAAGTTAAGGTAACTCATAATTAAATTTTAGACTTATTTTAGGTGTAATTAGGCGACTTCATTTTCACTTTTCACTTTCATGCATTGGAGAAGGTAATGGCAACCCACTCCAGTGTTCTTGTCTGGAGAATCCCAGGGATAGGGGAGCCTGGTGGGCTGCCGTCTATGGGGTCGCACAGAGTCGGACACGAGTGAAGCGACTTAGCAGCAGCAGCAGCAGCAGCAGCAGGCTTATTTTAGGCATCAGTTCAGTTCAGTTCAGTCGCTCAGACGTGTCCAACTCTGCGACCCCATGAATCGCAGCACGCCAGGCCTCCCTGTCCATCACCAACTTGGCACTCTCGGCCGCCGCCCCTGACCTCAGACGTGGGGTAGCTCCTCTCAGCTGCTGCCCCTGACCTTGGACGTGGGGTAGCTCCTCATAATTTGGCTTATTTTAGGCTTAATTTAGTCATAATTAGGCTTATTTTACTCTTTACAAGCTTTAATAGATTTCCATCTGTATAAATGATGTTGGGGATATCTGTTGCTTTAAAAAGATTAGGCATATTGAACTTTTAATGAAATTTTTATCACTGTTTTTGTTTAAGGAAGTCCAATCCAGCAGTCCTGCATTTCATGAGGAACAAAGGTTTTGGCAAAAAATTTGAGAAACTGCAGTCTTTCTATATGCAGATGTAAGCCTACTTCTATTTATTTCATCAGTGCCTTTTATAAAAGTTTAAGCTCTTATTTGCTACTATTTTATTTTCTCATTTTCTCTCCATTCCTTTTCAAAGTGTACATGTTATAATCTTTGTTACACAAAATACAGATGAAGAATCATAAAGGAGGGTGCAATACCCATTATTCTCTTTAAATCGATAACATGGTGACTCCAGTCCTTTTGCAGTGACTGTTGAGACGTAGGGTGGTAAGTTATCTGCTCTGTGAACTCAGCTGAAAACCCAGGCTACCCTGCAAAGGCTTTGTCACTGTCTAGCTTCTGAATTCATTCTGTCAACTCCAGCATTGCTTTTACTGTATACCTGTGCTGTCTGGCATGGCAGCCACAGCCACATGTGGCTGTTTGTATTTAAATTATACTTGAAAAAATTAAAAATTCAGTTCCTCAGTCACATTAGCCACATTTCACAGGTTCAGGAGCCAACAGCTAGATGAGACTAGTGCTACCACACTGGAAAGTGCATCTATAGACCATTTCCATCCCTGAAGATAAAGATCTACTAGACAGTGCTGCCCTATGGTGAAGAGTAGTAAGCTTATTTTGTAAAGAGCCAGACAGTAAGTGTTGGTGATCTCATGAGACACGTGGTTTCATGGGCTTCCCTGATGGCTCAGCATGTGGGTTTGATCCCTGGGTTGGGAAGATCCCCTGGAAAAGGCAATGATAACCTACTGCCTGGAGAATACCATAGACTGTATAGTCCATGGGGTCGTGGACAGTGGGACACCGAAGCGGCTTCACACGCACATACTGAAAGGCATCTGTCAGTGTTGCAGTCTTTGGTATAAAATGTGCATTCTTTACACACGTTGCTCAGTTTGTGATCTGAAATAACTTTGTAATTTTTTTCAATGGTAGGGTTTCGGATATGATTTCAGCCATGAAGAAGAGATCCATAGTCTGGCAAGAGGTTTATGATGATGAAGGCAAGTTAAAAGTTTAAGCTCTTATTTGCTACTATTTTATTTTCTCATTTTCTCTCCATTCCTTTTCAAAGTGTACATGTTATAATCTTTGTTACACAAAATACAGATGAAGAATCATAAAGGAGGGTGCAATACCCATTATTCTCTTTAAATCGATAACATGGTGACTCCAGTCCTTTTGCAGTGACTGTTGAGACGTAGGGTGGTAAGTTATCTGCTCTGTGAACTCAGCTGAAAACCCAGGCTACCCTGCAAAGGCTTTGTCACTGTCTAGCTTCTGAATTCATTCTGTCAACTCCAGCATTGCTTTTACTGTATACCTGTGCTGTCTGGCATGGCAGCCACAGCCACATGTGGCTGTTTGTATTTAAATTATACTTGAAAAAATTAAAAATTCAGTTCCTCAGTCACATTAGCCACATTTCACAGGTTCAGGAGCCAACAGCTAGATGAGACTAGTGCTACCACACTGGAAAGTGCATCTATAGACCATTTCCATCCCTGAAGATAAAGATCTACTAGACAGTGCTGCCCTATGGTGAAGAGTAGTAAGCTTATTTTGTAAAGAGCCAGACAGTAAGTGTTGGTGATCTCATGAGACACGTGGTTTCATGGGCTTCCCTGATGGCTCAGCATGTGGGTTTGATCCCTGGGTTGGGAAGATCCCCTGGAAAAGGCAATGATAACCTACTGCCTGGAGAATACCATAGACTGTATAGTCCATGGGGTCGTGGACAGTGGGACACCGAAGCGGCTTCACACGCACATACTGAAAGGCATCTGTCAGTGTTGCAGTCTTTGGTATAAAATGTGCATTCTTTACACACGTTGCTCAGTTTGTGATCTGAAATAACTTTGTAATTTTTTTCAATGGTAGGGTTTCGGATATGATTTCAGCCATGAAGAAGAGATCCATAGTCTGGCAAGAGGTTTATGATGATGAAGGCAAGGTGAGAGGTTACTGATACTGCGTGTGGTTCTGATAATATGACTTAATACTCTAACACCTTGGATGGAAGGAACCCTAAGCTTTCCCTGTAATGTTGGGGGAAGTCAGCTTACCTTTCCGTTTAAGCTGCTGTTAGGCAGGAGCCGCACACCGACACCGATGATGATGGGACTTATTTGATTTCTTCCATTTACCTCATTCTTCAGTGCTGCCTCCTTCTCATCCTCCCATCTTCCCTCCTCCCTCTCCATCTCATTCTTAGTAACAAATTGAGGTATTTTGAAAAATGTTCCTTTTTTCAGAAGGACAGAACAAACAGATAAGAATGAGTCTTTATTGCTGTTAATTAAGGTAACCTTCGTTTTAAGTATCACTGTCAAGTACACTTTTTATTTTAAGGCACTTCTCTCTGACATAATCAGAATTCTTTATTTTCTTTTGGGGCAACTGAAAATTTGAAAGTCCAGCTACTTGTATTATCTTTCCAGAAGGGTTACTGTCATCCTCTAAGTTCCAAAGTAAGTAAAATAGTGTGGTAGAAATGGGACTAATGCCTTAATTTATTACACCTACATGGCATTGTATATAGACAAAAGGTAAAAAATTAAAAGGTTTGACGAAATGAAAACAGGGCTACGTCCCTGTTATTACAAATAGCATTAGATATTACCTCAAAGAGGAAAGGGGAAAGAAGAAAACATTGCTTTATTCAAGGATCTTGAAAAGTTATTAGCTACAATGCCTTACACTTTTAATTTCATCTACTGTAGCTGCAAGACCTAATACATATTTCATTTGTAACTTTAATAGCTTACACCAGGCACAGTAGTTCAAGTATGGAAAAAGCACAACTTTCATATGGAACTAAGGAAAGTTACAGCAGCTGGCTTCCCTGTGATCATTTCTGCTCCTTGGTATTTAGACTTGATCAGTTATGGAGAAGACTGGACTGGGTACTATTCTGTGGAGCCTCTTAACTTTGCGGGTAAGTGAAGCAACCACTATTATTTGACGTGTTAGGTTTTTCAAACCCTCCCCTCCCTCCAGGGAATCTTTACCTAGGTACCACCTACTATCCTCCCTTTTAAGTTTGATCCTTGATTTTCCTTGTCTATAATCCAACAGACTGAACTCAGTATCATTTTAAACTTTGTGAAAGAAACCGTATTCTTTCCTAAATGAAAGAACTTTTAAAGTAAGATTCCCTTAACATTGATAAGACTTGTCACTGTGCATTCAAAGAGGCCTGACTGCAGGAGCCTTGTCTCTCCTCTGAGCCTCCTCTGCGATGTAAGGCGCCTAAGTAGAGATCGTGTCCTGTTCGGTGGCTTCCGGGTTCTGGGGAGGAGGCATCCTTGGGGGTGTGCATGTCTGAGTGGTGGGGCTCTAGGCTCTCAAACCCCTTAAGAACAGTTCTGCTTTGTCCAGTTTTGTACACTAGACTTTAAAATACAATTTCCTTTGAGGAAAAGTGTTCTGGTGTTTAAAAGTTACAAAACTGTAGGTCTGTCAGGAACTGTTTCTCTAAAAGCATTTTTTGAGAATCAAGAAGTCGTAATTACTGAAGATACCTAGTCTCTTTGATACCAACAGACAGGTATTGAAGGCAGGAGTAGTGGTCACTAGCATAGTCCACCTTGCATTCCTTGGCACACCGTTCACAGGCAACCAGGGGAAGTGCTTCTAGTGTCCAAATAAGTTTGCACAAAACCAAAATAAAATGATCTCTTTACTACTGGCCTACTACATTAGTCGACACACGCTAACAAATGCTCTGTGAACCACGGGGTCGGTTGTGGCGATAAAGCTTGCCACCATTTTTTGTGCCACAGCTGTGAACTTCTCCCAAGGTTCTCCTGACTCCCAGAGAGAAGCCTTGCCCCAGGCTAACACCAGAAACCAGCGCCGCCTCTGTGTGTGAACCTCAGGTTGCAACCACCTAACTCACACCACTGACTGTAATCTAGGTACTCAGGAACAGAAACAGCTTGTCATTGGTGGAGAAGCCTGCATATGGGGAGAGTATGTGGATGCAACTAACCTTACTCCAAGATTATGGTATGGAACCTCAGGGCGGACATGTGGACTAAGGGGCCTGAGTTTCTCTTCTCCACCCAAGTGGGAAAGCACTAGAAACTTGCCCAAGTGTGTGGTTTGCTTCTTGAAGAAAACATGAATTTAAATTGCCTTGGGGGATGTGTGGTTTAAATTTTAGGCCTCGGGCGAGTGCTGTTGGTGAGAGACTCTGGAGTCACCAAGATGTCACAGATCTAGAGGATGCCTACAGGAGACTAACAAGACACCGCTGCAGGATGGTCGGGTAAGACACATTATTTGTCAGGCTAGGACACTGTTAAGTACAGGGTGATTTTTTACCTTATTTAGTGTTAGCTAGCTTATTGGGATTTTTTTCTTTCTTTTTTTGCTATAAACGGAAATGTATCTGACCTTACAGGTAGTAATTTAATTAGGAAAAATTGGCAACTGTTTCTCCATGAATTATGAATCTCTCTTCAGTAATTAATGGTATGGTTTAGTGATTCTGATTTGAGCTACTAAGTTTCTTAAGACAGACATGAATTAATCTAAAACATCTTTTGTTTATGTTTTTCCTACAGACGAGGAATAGCTGCACAACCTCTCTTTACTGGATATTGTGAGCATGAGGGCAGAATGTAAAAACGAGCCGAAACAGAAGAAAGATACGGGAAAGGAGCCCATAGTCATCCATACTACAATCAACCTGATTTTAAAAATCATGTTTTTGAATAAAATATCTTTTTATTGATTGAACCTCCATCTTATTATACATTAGAAGACTGACATCTTTCTTGTGAGAGAAGTGTAAAATCAACCAACCAAAAACCTTGTGATATCTATCACTCAGTGTATTCCAAAAGACTGAATCTTAACTACCAACAGTAATAATTTACCAGATACACAATACAGCTCAGGTACATTAACCGTCAACATCAAAGCACGTTTCTCATGCTATAAAATAGAATGAGCAGCACCAGTGCCACCGTCTGTTCAAGTTCTCTGTTAAATTGTTCTTACTGAAAACGAAGTAGGTAGGTGCTCCTGAGTTTCCCTCCAAGCACTTAGGACGGGCCATGTCTCTGGCTGAGCAGCATACTTTGATCTTGAGGATTCATGGCTTGATAATTAGACAGATTTATGGGGTCGCAAAGAGTCAGACACGACTGAGCAACTGAACTGAACTGAACTGAAGGTAAAAGTAGCTGAGCCTGATGTTAATGTTCGAAGCACAGTTGAATAACCCTAATAAAAATAATTTAAGTTAGTTATCTCTGCAAAGTTAAGCCTCAAATCTCTCCCTGCACATCTTTTGACCATTATCAGGAAAAATTTGGTAAGTATTGTGGAGGACAGAAAACCAGGAGCAGGGCTATGCTTCAGAAGCATTCCCCAGTCCCAACGTTTGGTCAAGACTCTGCTGGCACTCAGATGCCTGTCCCAGAGCAGGAGAGGCTGGCGGGGACAAGAATGCCATGAAGAACTGGCTGAGAGCCAGCAACAGTGGAAGTAAATAAGTGCTTGGGATGGAAAAACGGTCATTGAGGCTGATGACACATTTTGGTAGAGCACACCTCAAACTTTGTGGAGGACTGGAAAGCCCTCCCCCACACATCCACACCCATGTGGATAGAATCCCTGGGATTTCTCCAGCAATTTATGTAAAATATGTAGATTTAGTCACAGAGTACCTACCATGGTTTCTGCTAAGGGAACAAATCCGATAACCACTTTGTTGTCTTGGCGAGACTGGATTTCCTGAATGTTCCCTCTTCTCTGTGCCAGGTCTGCTAGAACAGGGCTGAGGTAATCTCTGCTCAGTCACCTCAAGATTCATCAGGGGCTCCAAAATTTGCTTATCAGCTTTCTTCAGAGCCTAAAGAAATTGAGTTCAGTTCAGTCGCTCGGCCGTGTCTGACTCTCTGCGACCCCATGAATCGCAGCACGCCAGCCCTCCCTGTCCATCACCAACTCCCGGTGTTCAGTCAAACTCACATCCATAGAGTCGGTGATTCCATCCAGCCATCTCATCCTCTGTTATCCCCTTCTCCTCCTGCCCCCAATCCCTCCCAGCATCTGAGTCTTTTCCAGTGAGTCAACTCTTCACATGAGGTGGCCAAAGTACTGGAGTTTCAGCTTTAGCATCATTCCTTCCAAAGAACACCCAGGGCTGATCTCCTTTAGAATGGACTGGTTGGATCTCCTTGCTGTCCAAGGGACTCTCAAGAGTCTTCTTCAACTCTACAGTTCAAAAGCATCAATTCTTTGGCGCTCAGTTTTCTTCACAGTCCAACTCTCGCATCCATACATGACCACTGGAAAAACCATAGCCTTGACTAGACGGACCTTAGTCGGCAAAGTAATGTCTCTGCTAAAGAAATTAAAGGATGTTAACTCCTCTTCCTTAGACTGCAGACCAGACGTCTGTTATGAAGGGAAGATTCATAAAAACTTAAATACTAGCCATACTCTTAAGCATAGAGCCTCCAGCAAAAAGACAGAAGCCTGCCTTAACACTCTATAAGAAGTCCAGAAGCTCACTGTTTGCTCGCCCATGCATGCCAGCAGTGCACCTGAGACCTTACGTAGGTTGTGCTCCTGCCTTCACGCATGTGGTGCAGGAGGGCGCTTGGTAAAGTCTGATTATGTAGAGCACCTGTGAACATGTGCCCAGAAACACAGAGAAAGAAAATGGTTTTCCCCTCTTAAAGACATATTTCCTTCATATATCTCCTCTTTTGTTTTTGAAACCTATAGTTACAGTGCATGCTACGAGTCAGGGCAATCAAGGAGGGAAATAGCTAAAAACACACTAAGCAGAAACATATTCTCAGTGTAAAAGAAGCCGAATTCTATTCAAATTTCAAAGAAGAACAAGCACATAGAGAAACTGAAAAAAGCTAAAACAGCATCAGGCAAATAAAGTAGACAAAAATTGGGGAAGCAGCAGAGGAATAAAGACATCTTGGGGTCCTAGTCAGATTGTCTGTATAGCATCATTCCATCAGCCAAACTGGTATATGGATTCAGAGGGCATTTGCAAGCACTGTAGCTACTGATGGGTTTGCTCCTCCAACCTACCGGAGTTAAAACAATTTCCTATATATTCTAAGCCTGTTTGGTTGTCAGGTGGGATGTAATAATCTTGGATTTAGCAGTAGAAACCAGAAAAGAGCAAAGGCTCTGGAATGTGACCTCTCCTTTATCTGACTCTGGCTGATCATCCTCTCTCTGCTCACCGGCCCCCACTCACTCAGGCCCGGGGGGTACCATGGCGTCTATTGTCCAGTAATGCTCTGCGCCTCGGACGCTTCTGTTCCCCACACTTCAGCACCTCTGCCTTCCCCTCTCCCTGCTACCTTCATGATCATGAAAAATGGGCAGACTCGTTAAAACATCAGGATATTTTCTTTATTGTTGAAATTTCAGAAAACCATAGCACACCTATATATAGTAAAAGCATAATTTCAGTTCTTTGCAGCTGATTAAGCCTTTAATATCACTATCAACTTTAATGACTCAACTAGAGAAAAAGTATCTAATAATCCTTGAATGAAACATTACTAAAACATAACGACAGTCCCCACAAACAACTAAATAGATCCTATGTATTTTTGCAATTCTTACCCAAAGCTTTGTGCCACTTCACAGTGTAGCTTTTCGAATAATGGAATGGGGAAAGAATAAAAATTAAGAGGAATAATGCTGTATCTGAGGAAAGGACAGAGTTGTATGTGACCGAACAGGAGGTATTGTGCTCGTGGGTCTGTCCTTAGTCCTCTTTTCACAGTCTTTTCCTTGGGAACAACTGCCTAGTTACAGAGCGTCAAAGCTTCCGCAAAGCTGCACTCGAGTCACGGTCTTTGGGTGCTTGTTGTAATCCACTGGCCTGCTCTGGGATGATGTCTGAGTATCTTGCAGCAACCCAATATGGCCCAAACTGATCTCATTGTTTCCTTTTCCAAACACTTGCCTGCTCTTTCCGCTTTCTGTTGATGGCATCACTAGTCTTCAGTTTACCCGGACACGCGTCTTTGATTTCCTTTTTCCCCACCGTAAGCTGTAAGATTTCTATTCCTATTGCTGATATCCTGGCCCAGATCTAGTCTATTTCCTGTCTGAGACTCTCATACTCTAGTCCCTCCTATATTCTAATGATTATGCTGCTCTCTTCAAAATGTTTAAATCATTCACCACAGTTCTCAAAACAAATCTCAAATTCCTCAGTGTAGTTTCTTTTTTTTTTTTAATTTTATTTTTACTTTATTTTACTTTACAATACCATATTGGTTTTGCCATACATTGACATGAATCCACCATGGGTGTATACGAGCTCCCAATCCTGAATCCCCCTCCCACCTCCCACCCCATATCATCTCTCTGGATCATCCCTGTGTACCAGCCCCAAGCATCCTGTATCCTGTACCGAACATAGGCTGGTGCTTTGTTCTTATATGATAGTATACACGTTTCAATGCTATTCTCCCAAATCATCCCACCCTCTCCCTCTCCCATAGAGTCCAAAAGTCCGTTCTATACATCTGTGTCTCTTTTGCTGTCTCGCATACAGGGTCATCATTGCCATCTTTCTAAATTCCATATATATGTGTCAGTATACTGTATTGGTGTTTTTCTTTCTGGCTTACTTCACTCTGTATAATAGGTTCCAGTTTCATCCATCTCATTAGAACAGATTCAAATGAATTCTTTTTGATGGCTGAGTAATACTCCATTGTGTATATGTACCACAGCTTTCTTATCCATTCATCTGCTGATGGACATCTAGGTTGTTTCCATGTCCTGGCTATTATAAACAGTGCTGCAATGAACATTGGGGTACATGTGTCTCTTTCAATTCTGGTTTCCTCGGTGTGTATGCCCAGCAGTGGGATTGCTGGGTCATAAGGCAGTTCTATTTGCAGTTTTTTAAGGAATCTCCACACTGTTCTCCATAGTGGCTGTACTAGTTTGCATTCCCACCAGCAGTGTAAGAGGGTTCCCTTTTCTCCACACCCTCTCCAGCATTTATTGCTTGTAGACTTTTGGATTGCAGCTATTCTGACTGGTGTGAAATGGTACCTCATTGTGGTCTTGATTTGTATTTCTCTGATAATGAGTGATGTTGAGCATCTTTTCAAGTGTTTGTTAAAAAATATGGAATGCTTCACGAATTTGCGTGTCATCCTTGCGCAGGGGCCATGCTAATCTCTGTATCGTTCCAATTTTAGTATATGTGCTGCCGAAGCGAGCACCTCGGTGTAGTTTCTTATAGGTTTGCCTACTGTCAGACTCTGTTTTACTTTTCCAAACCTAATTTCAACACCCCCTGCCTTCTTTAATCTTTCCATATCTGGAATGCTGCCACTGTACCCATAGCCTCCAAAACACCACAGGCCAACCATTAAGGGAACTGGAAAAGCCCCTGTGTGCTTGTTTTCGAAGTAAAATGCCGACTCAAGAGTTAATGATCGGGAAATGTGAAGATGCAGAAACAAGGCTAGCTGTCGGGCTAGGGAACTGGTAACAATTTAGATTATAATTCTGTCACAAAGCAAAATTACCAAACTCACAGTTCCCTTAAAGATATAAAGGCCTGACACACATTCCCAAATTGTTTTTACAGGAAGCAGACCCCCTCCCGATGAAAACTGCCAACCACAAGAACATAAACACAGACCATGGACTGGTTCAAACAGCCTGCTCCTGAAACACTGTAGTGGGTCACAGTCTAGAGGTCATTGGCTCACCATGGCCCCCTTTGCCTGGCAAAGCAATGAAAGCTACTCTTTCCTGTTTCACCGAAAACTCTTGTCTCCACGTTTCTATTCAGCACCTGTGGACAGAGGCTGAATTTCAGCAATGTTTAACTTCTTTCAAAGTCGAAAAGAGGAGTCGCAAAGAGTCGGACGTGACTACAACTGAACAACTTTGGGTAAGTTTTAGGTATGTAACAGTGGAACCACCACCACCATCAAGATAATGAAACATATCATATCCATCAGCCCTGATCTTATGTAATCCCTTCCCTGACCCCTGCCCTCTCTAACCTTACCCCACTCCCTCCTTTCCACCTGTCCAGACAAATTGCTTATCTGCTTTTGTCATCAAAGATTAGTTTACATTCTCTAAAATTTTTTAGAAATCATTCAGTATGTTTTCTTCTTTGAGCTTCTGTTTTTACTCAGCATAATAATTATTTTAAGATTCATACATGTTGTAGTATTGTTACCAAACCAAACTGGGGTTCACTTGCCCTGGCACAGTAAAACCAACCTAGTGACACATGGGATTGTGGTGAGGGAAAATACAGTGTTTATTGCCGGGCACCACACAAGGAGTTCAGACAGCTACTACTCAGGAAGCCTGAGTGCCCTGAAGGGTTTCAGCAAAGCAGTTTTAAAGGCAGGGTGAGCATAAGATTCCTGTTTCCTCACCAGCATCTAATCAGAAGAAAGTCTGCACACAGTGGAAGATAATGACGACTCTGGAAACCACCCCCCTCCAATCCCCTCAAATGTTTAACTTCCTTTTCTCCATTTAAAAACTTTCATGGTCAAGTTGGTTTTTGGAAACGAATCTGCCTTCTTCCCAGATTGCTGGCCAACTGAATAAAGCAAAGTTTCCTTTCCAGCCAACACTTGTCTCTTGAGTACTGACTTTCAACAGTGGAATCTGAGTTCAATAACATGGTTTTATGTTACAGATGAGCAAAGTGAGGCTCAGGAAAACACTGCTAGGAAGTTGGAGAACCAGGATCTGATTCTACTTGGACTAACTACACATTCTCTTCTTCCCACGGGCCAGGCTGCCCCTCTGAAATCATCTTAACTTGTAAAGAAGTTGGCTTCCACTATTGAACCGAAATCTGGAAAAACCGTCCCACCTACGCTCCCCAAACTCCAATCCAGAAGAAAGACGAAAAAATTATAAGAAAATGGAATTTTTCTGTGATTAGCGAAAAGCAGAGTTCACGATCAAAGGATTAATGTGCAAAGAAACACACACACAGAAACCAAGCTAGTGGTTGAGGCCCACTGCTACAGTTCTTAGGAGGCCCCCCTTTACAACACACCCCTTCACCTGTTCCCTGTCTGCATCAGGGAACCCTGCCTGGGCTGGGCCCAGCCTCCGTGGATCACTATCAAGGCATGTCATGGCTAGATATCACAGAGCCAGGCTCCATTCCTTTGTGGAGCAGGACAGGTTGTCTATTCTCCGAGAGCCTTGGTCTCTTACTGATCCACTCGTTACAGACTGTAGATGTCACCAGGTCAGTTCAGTCACTCAGTCATGTCCAGTTCTTTTCGACCCCTTGGACTGCAGCACCCTAGGCTTCCCTGTCCATCACCAACTCACGAAGCTTGCTCAAATTTATGTCCATTGAGTTGGTAATGCCATCCAACCATCTCATCTTCTGTCTTCCCCTTCTCCTCCCTCCTTCAGTCTTTCTAAGCACCAGGGTCTTTTCAAATGAGTCAGTTCTTCGCATCAGGTAGCCAAAGTATTGGAGTTTCAGCTTCAGCATCAGTCCTTCCAATGAACACCCAGGACTGATTTCCTTTAGGATGGACTGGTTGGATCGCCTTGCAGTCCAAAGGACTCTCAAGAGTCTTCTCCAACACCACAGTTCGAAAGCATCAGTTCTTTAGCACTCAGCTTTCTTTATAGTCCAACTTTCACATCCATATATGACCACTGGAAAAACCATAGCCTTGACTAGATGGACCTTTGTTGGCAAAGTAATGTCTCTGCTTTTTAGTATGCTGTCTAGGTTGGTCATAGCTTTTCTTCTAAGGAGCAAGTGTCTTTTGATTTCATGGCTGTCACCATCTGCAGTGATTTTGGAGCCCCCCAAAATAAAGCCTGTCACTGTTTATGTTGTTTCCCCATCTATTTGCCATGAAGTGATGAGACCAGATCCCATGATCTTAGTTTTCTAAGTGTTGAGTTTTAGGCCAACTTTTTCACTCTCCTTTTTGACTTTCATCAAGAGGTTCTTTAGTTCTTCACTTTCTGCCATAAGTGTGGTATCATTTGCATATCTGAGGTTATTATATTTCTCCAAGAAATCTTGATTCTGGCTTGTGCTTCATCCAGCCTGGCATTTTGCATGATGTACTCTGCATATAAGTTAAATAAGCAGCATACAACATTGATGTACTCCTTTCCTGATTTGGAACCAGTCTGTTGTTCCATGTCCAGTTCTAACCGTTGCTTCTTGACCTGCATACAGATTTTTCAGGAAGGAGGTCAGGTAGTCTGGTATTCCCATCTCTTGAAGAATTTTCCAGTTTGTTGTGATCCACACAATCAAAGGCTTTGGCATAGTCAATAAAGCAGAAGTAGATGTTTTTCTAGAACTCACTTGCTTTTTCGATGATCCAATGGATGTTGGCAATTTGATCTCTGGTTCCTCTGCCTTTTCTAAATCCAGCTTGAATATCTGGAAGTTCACAGTTCATGTACTGTTGAAGCCTGGCTTGGAGAATTTTGAGCCTTACTTTGCTAGCCTGTGAGATGAGTGCAATTGTGCGTTAGTTTGAGCATTCTTTGGCATTGCCTTTCTTTGGGATTGCAATGAAAACTGACCTTTTCCAGTCCTGTGGCCCCTACTGAGTTTTCCAAATTTGCTGGCACATTGAGTGTAACACTCTCACAGCATCATCTTTTAGGATTTGAATAGCTCAACTGGAATTCCATCACCTCCACTAGCTTTGTTCATAGTGATGCTTCCTAAGGCCCACTTGACTTCACATTCCAGGATGTCTGGCTCTAGGTAAGTGATCACACCATCGTGATTATCTTGGTCATGAAGATCTTTTTTGTACAGTTCTTCTGTGTATTCTTGCCACCTCTTCTTAATATCTTCTGCTTCTGTTAGGTCCACACCATTTCTGTCCTTTATTGTGCCCATCTTGGCATGAAATGTTCCCTTGGTATCTCTAATTTTCTTGGAGAGATCTCTAGTCTTTCCCATTCTATTGTTTTCCTCCATTTCTTTGCATTGATCACTGAGGAAGGCTTTCTTATTTCTCCTTGTTACTCTTTGGAACTCTACATTCGAATGGGTATATCTTTCCTTTTCTCCTTTGCCTTTTGCTTCTCTTCTTTTCTCAGCTCTTTGTAAGGCCTCCTCAGATAACTGTTTTGCCTTTTTGCATTTCTTTTTCTTGGGGATGGTCTTGATCACTGCCTCCTGTACAATGTCATGAACCTCTGTCCAACCTGAGATGATTTAGTTTAATGTTACCTACTGTAAACAGTGTGATGCACATGGGGCTGGTTAGCCTTTGAGGAATCCCTAATCAAGAATCTACACTTCAGGGATGATTAGTGAGCCTCTGAAGCATCCTAATCAAGAAGATACACTCCAGAATTACAGATTAGAATTATTGTTTTTGAAAGAGCAAGTTGGTTAACTAGCAGAAGTAATGACTGGAATGATTCCCGTTGAAATGCAGAATTAAAATCTATGACTAATTAGATTAGTGGCTTCCCAGGCAGTTCAGTGGTAAAGAATCTACCTGCTAATGCAAGAGATGTGGGTTTGATCCCTAGGTTGGGAAGATCCCCTGGAGAAGGAAATGGCACCCCACTCCAGTACTCTTGCCAAGAAAACCCCATGAACAGAGGGAGCCTTGTGGGGGGGAGTCCATGGGGTCACAAAGAGTCATACACAACTTAGCAACTAAATAGCAGCAGCAGAAAGACTATAATGGGCCCTACTGCCCTTACCCAAGCAAATACGAGGATCTGGTTTGCCCAGCTCACGCCTTTGGAGCAGCACTTGCCCTTCAGACATTCGCTTGACCCTGTGCTCTTTCTCATCCCTCGGGCCTGTTTCCTGACCCAACCAGTAAGTTGGCTAAATCTGCTTTAAAAATTACTATTCCTCCTTAGAATGAACCTCTCAAGCAAAGAGCTAGTGGGAATGCCTGAAGATTGCGAGGGACTTTTCCCCCCGTCACAAGACACCACTGTACGATCATTTTTATGCCTGCTTGTTAATCAACACTGACACACTTAGCAGAAATTGGTCTCAGATTCTGTTTCTTCACAATAAACAAGCTGGTAGCAAATCTGTCAAGGAGAGGATGTACCAGTCTCCACTCTCTCTAATGCCAGAGGTAACCGGCTTTTACAAGAATAACAAAAACAACAATTGCCTGGCACTGACTTGCTAGTGAATCCGTTGGCTTAGGACAGTTTGCAGCATTACCCTTTTAACCTGAACATACACCTCTACAAGGCCCTGGGATCTCCTACTTCTGTGTATGAAGCAAAGACACATGCTGACTTCAGAGTTGCAAAGCTAAAAGAGTCCACCCATCCCTTCTGCCCCCTAAATCCCTATTTTGATCTTCAGGTGGAGAGAATTTACCACAGTGAGGTGCCTTCTGCTGCTGCTGCTAAGTCGCTTCAGTTGTGTCCGACTCTGTGCGACCCCATAGACGGCAGCCCACCAGGCTCCCCCGTCCCTGGGATTCTCCAGGCAAGAACATTGGAGTGGGTTGCCATTCAGGGATATGGGGTGGGGGGTTGGCCGGGGGCGGGGACACCTGGTTGGGGAAAGGGCGGGAGGAGCAACACCTGCTCCTGTGTAACATGATCCTGTTGTCTTCATGAGGACAAGACTTCCAACTGGTCCAAGTGAGCATTTTGTTGCTGGTAGACAATGAGAACCAGGCCTCCAATCACAGCCAACCACTCACAGCCAACTTAACCCACTATTATGGAAATTGCTCCAATTAAGTGCATCATATTTGCATGTGAAATGACAACTAAGTGCTTGCCTCAGAGGCAATTTTTGCAAATGAAGCTGGGTGTTAACAAAATAGGGTAGTTTGTCCTTTGTTGGGATTATTCGTGACCCAGTGAGATGGCAGCCCTCCTCAAGCCTTGCCTTGTGGCCTGTCATAAATTACTTGTCCCTCAAATGCTTGCAGATGAGCCCCTTGAAATAAATGGGCTTCAATCACCAGTTTCAACAATTGTCCTGTCTCCAAGTAATAAAACATCTGGAAAATTGGGCTAAATGGATAAAACAGTTCTCTGTAATAAGTATCTGGCATCCTTACAACTCTGTATAATGTTTGCACAGAGTCGGACACGACTGAAGCGACTTAGCAGCAGCAGCAGCAGCAGAGTTTTTAGGAATGTTCACTGCTGTAAACAGTCTGTGATATTGAAGTTGCTGAGGGCAGAGAGGGAGGGAGAGGGATGGCTGGGAGTTTGGGGGACTGGTAGACGCAAACTATTATTTTTAGAATGGATAAACAACAAGATCGTGGTGCACAAGGAACTATAGCCAATCTCCTTAGAGACACTATAATGGAAAATAATATAAAAAAAGAATATATATGTGTAAAACTGAGTCACTTTGCCCTACAGCAGAGATTGCCACAACACTGTAAATCAACAATACTTCAATGAAAAAGAACAGTCTAGGAGAAATATCTTTCTATAAAAGTCTTTTCATAGATCTCTGATTATTTCCTAGAAGTAGAATGGCTAAAAGGACTTCCCTGGTGGCTCAGACAGTAACGAATTTGCCTGCAATGCGGGAGACCTGGGTTTGATCCCTGGGTTGGGAAGATCCCTTGGAGGAGGGCATGGCAACCCACTCCAGTATTCTTGCCTGTCTTTACCAGCTGAGCCACACTCTCTTCAGGTTTACCACTGAGTAAACTGAAGCCCTGGGTGACACTGGAGTCGGGTTTGATCCCTGGGTTGGGAAGATCCCCTGGAGGAGGGCATGGCAACCCACTCCAGTATTCTTGCATGGAGAATTCCAGGGACAGAGGAACCTGGTGAGCTGAAGAATTGGATACAATTGAGCAACACACAAACACACACACACACACACACCTGTTTAAGTTGCCATTGTTCCTCTAGGCTGCCCGCCAGGCTTCTCGATCCATGGGATTTCCTAGGCAAGAATACTGGAGTGGGTTGCCATGCCCTCCTCCAGGGGATCTTCCCAACCCAGGGATCAAACCCGACTCCAGTGTCACCCAGGGCTTCAGTTTACTCAGTGGTAAACCTGAAGAGAGTGTGGCTCAGCTGGTAAAGAATCTGCCTGCAATGTGGGAGACCTGGGTTCAATCCCTGGGCTGGGAAGATCCCCTGAGAAGGGAAAGGCTACCCACTCTAGTATTCTGGCCTGGAGAACCCCATGGACACAGGAGCCTGTTGGGCTAGACAGTTCAGGGAACCCACGTGCTGCAGCTAAGTGTTGGGGACAGTCCATGGGGTCGCAAAGAGTCGGACACGACTGAGCGACTTTCCCTTTTCAAACCTGAAGAGAAGCTATGAGCTTCAAGTGTGTGCTTTGAAATGTACTTATTTTGTTAATATTTGCAAGTAGGGTTGAGGAATTGAAAAAAAAAAAAGAGGCAGGAGTTGGAGGGGCAATTTCTTAAGTAGGCCTTAAAATACCTGATTTGGATTTCTGAAACATTTAATTGTGTAGCCTTGGAGAAATGGTTTAACTTCTGCTAGTTTTTTTTTCCGCTTGGAAGTAAAATGAAGTTTGTTTCTGACCTAGGACCAAATCCTTCACAAAAGAGAAAATATAGCTAGTTAATAAATTTCGGGAAAGATGTACCAATATCGATGGTAGTCAAAGACAAGGTAAATTAATATAATAATGAAATAAGATTTTTTTACTGATAAAGAAATATTTTTTAAAAAATACCCGCTAAGTGCTGTGAAAGTGTGGTTAAATGGACACTTTAGGAGTATACCTGGCTATAATCCTTTTGAGAAGCAATTTTTACAATCAAGCACCTTGAGACTTCTTTCCTTTGGGACCAGTAGGTCCCATCTCTAGTAATTTAGCCTAAAAGAAATTCACCTAAGATGTAGAAAAAAATGGCGCATAAAGATGTTGTCAGAGAGTGAAAGATACCAGGAAAATATCAATAGTAGGGACAATGATAATATGGTAGATTTTATAATGACATAATTCATTTAGATTTTTGCTTAAATGACACAGGGTAATCCAAAACAAGTATATTTATGTCAGAGTATTTCACTATCAGAAATATGTAAGTAAATTATAGCATGCAATTATAAAAAATAACATTTAGTAAGAGTAACAATAAGAAAATATTCATGCTATAATGTTTGTTAGTTGAAAAAAAGCAGAAAATAAAATTGTCTAATCAATATTATATGCCTGTGGAGAAATACCGTGCACAGCTCAAAGACTAAAAGAAAAATTTATGGGGACATAATGTGCAGCATGATGACAATGGTTAATAATACTGAATTGTATGTTTAAAAGTTGCTAAGAGAGCAGATCTTACAAGTTTTCATCACAAGGGAAAAAAATCATAACAATTTATGGTGATGGAGGTTAACTAGGCTTAGTGTGTGATCATTTTGCAATACATACAAGTATTGAATCATTATGTTGTACACCTGAAACTAACAAAAAATTATTTCAAAAAAGCTTAAAATCAGAGAGGTTTTCTTTGGAGTGTGGTGAATGTTCCCCCTGTCTACTTTTCTATATTTTCCAACTTTGTGCAATGAACACATATAAAATGTATACTTGGCTAAAAGTAAACCACTTTTTAGGTGAATATTTCTCCTTGAATGAAAACATAATTATGAAAGGAAAAATGTGCTAGGTAAGGTCTTATTGTACATGGACACAAAGCTGAGGAATTCTGCTGAATTCAGATCTTGGGGTAAAGGTATTATGAAAGCACTTTTCATGAAGAACCTCTGCAGTATGTCAAATGAACTCTCCATCCACAATGTGAGGGATCGTCTTTCAACATTTTTTTAATGTATTGAATTTCCTTAAGTAGAACTTAGTTTTAAAAATATGTCAGGTTCCAAATACAATCAGAACTAAAACAGAGAAGCCTGCTTAAACTAGAGAAGAGGTGAGCCCCCAGCTGGTTGTCAGGCCTGTGCTCCATTTCTGGCTTTTCTTCCTCCCCTCTCTGCCTCTCTGTTGATTTTCCCTTATTCTCATTCAGAGGATTACTGCTGGGGGTCAAGGACAGTAAACTTCAATTTACGTTCAGCTTCCAGAGCGCCCTGGGGATCTAATGAGCGCTTGGTGCAAGTGCAATTGGCCTCTGCTCCAGCTCTGAGTTTGTCATTCTGGGAGGCAGAGAGGGGTTGATTGCTCTGTGACCCCCCACTGACACCAACAGACAGAGCTTCCTGCCTCCCCGCGGCTCAGTCCACTGCTGAGTCTGACTCAGTCCCTCAGTCTGACCTGGAGGGTGGAGGCCAAGCCAAAAGGGATTTCTTAATCGTCCTTTCCCCTCTGCTGCACGGAGGCTGGGTGGCACCTTTTCAGGTGCCCATGTTCTTGCTTTCCTAAGCTGACCCTTTGTTCCAGGGAATGCCTTGTCTTTCTTACCCTTGCTGTAGTTGCATATCTGGCCTTGTTCCATGAGCTCCAAGACAATTTATTTTTTGGCCAGAATTTCTCCTGTGATCATCTAAATGGAGGATTGAAAGACATTTTCTTGGAATAAGACTTTAGTATTCTGAGGCTGCTGGGAGGAGTAGACAAAACTAAGGGTAGCTTGAGCAAACATGTTCTAGTTTTTCTTACCTACCAAGAAGTCCACAGGTGGGCAGCTGCCGGCTCAGTTCAGCAGCTTAAGGCCCTCGGGGCTGGTGTTTCTATGACTCTCCTGCCTCATCCCTCGTGGCTGCTGCAACTTCAGGCATCACGTGCAGCCAGGGAGGGAGGAGGAAGAGGAAAAGAGGTGGCCTCAGACATATTGCTTTAACCAAAAAGCAAAACATTTTCCAGAAACCTCCCAGCAGGCTACCTTTTATACTTCATTGGCACCACTACCCTCACTGAAGAGGTAGGCTGGGCAACCAGCCCTTGGAAGAGGATGAGGGTTACTATGTTTGTCTGAGACCAATTGCCAGTTATCGCTTAGGGCTGGGCACACGTGGAAATATCATCGGGGTTTGAGATGGCCTGATGAGTGGGCTCAGCCAGGCTGAGGGTCTCTGCACCCCACACGCCCCATCCTCTTGCTTCCTTCCCAAATGACCCTTGTGTTCTTGACAAAGGGCAGAGTCTCTCTTCTTGTTTGGCTTCTTGCTCAGGTGAAGTGGCGACTGTTTCTCTGCCCCTGGGCTCTGCACCTCACTCCACTCTATCAGCCACAGACAGGCTGTTGAGGGTCATTCCTCTCTCGCCCTTTACCCTTAGGTTGGAAAAGAACATGATTTCTAAGGTAAGAGCCTTCTTTGACTTCTGAAGTGTGATACTAAAGTCCAGCCACTTATCAAGCTTTTAAGGTTTAAATTTCATTTATTCTCAACAAAATGCAATCTTCCTGAGTTGAGGAAGAACGTTCATGTTCAGCTGACAATAATGCAATGCTAGTTTCTGCTAAAACACTCATAGTGTTAGTTTTTGACTGATTGAAAAGAGAAAGAATTGAGCACAGTCTTTTTTTCCCAGAACAAGGAGGATCTGGGGTTGTCCCCAAGCCCTAGGATCCCCTTCTTCCTGCTTCCTGTCTGTGTTCACATCTACCAAGTGCCTCTGAGTCTTTCTCTACCCTCCTTTTTCCCTTTCAACTTTCTTATCTCCAGCTGGTGGGGACCTCACCCTGTGATCTCTTTGAGTTCAGAATTGCCTGCGGCTCCCCCCTCAGCATTTCTATATTTTTCCATCATCTCTTCCTATCTCGGTCCCTTCACCTGCTTTGCACTGGGGGTTGTGTGCTTTCCAGTATGTTCTAAGATCACTGTGTCCCTGGTCTGAACCATGGTCTGCTGGGCAGAGGGAAATCAGGCATTTCATGTTTTGTTCGCAGATGATTGAATTATACTAAAAAAATTAATACTGTGCTGGGAAGTCATTTTGAAATTCTATATTTTTAGAATATCTTGGGACTTACAGATGCAAATATTACATTAAGACCACACATGTTTCTCTCCTGTTTTAAAACTCCCTTTCCTCTACGAAAGCTTTGAAATATGATATAAAAAAATACAAAAGTTACGGCTAAATGGAAAAAAGAGGATGAATGTTGTACTGAAGTGAAACGCCTTGGAGCAGAAGCATCAACCTCCTTATGGCATGGAGATGGACCCAGAGTCAGCCAGACTGCAAGGTTTGGAGGCACAGTCCCCAAGGCTGCCCTCACTTTTGACACCAACTGCAGTTTGTGGGAAGAGGTTCCCCAAACCACCCTCAGTTCTGATAATTCCCTAGAAGAAAGGACTTACAGACCCAGTTGAAAGCTATGATAGTCACAGTATGGGACATCACAGGAGAAGGATATAGATTAAAATTAGCTGAAGGGAGAAACACGTAAAGCAGAGTCTGGGGGCAGGAGCTGAGAGCAAAGTTTTTGTTTTGGGGATACGTTACAATGTGCAATAAAACACAAAATATTACCCACCAGGGAAGTTCCTCTGAGCCTCGATTTTGGAGGTTTTCTTGAGGCCCCATTCCATGGGTATGGCTGATCCAAGCCTCCAGGTCTACTGATACCACGTGACCCAAAGCTCCTATCCTAAATCACAAAGTTGGTCTTTCTCGCCTGGCCAGCTCCCACCCTAATACTATGGGATGTGGCAGGCCCCTTTGAAGATCTGCTGAGTCCAGGCTCTGCCCTAGACTAAGACACTTCTATTCTCCCAGGAGCTGGGGCAAGGGCCAGACTTCTCTCTGGGCAAAAACCAAATTCTTTATTAGCAAGATCCTTCGCTTCTTACTCATGACTGACATCATAGGCTGCCTCCAGGAAAGTGCAAAGTGAGAGAGGCATCAGAGCCATCTTGGACACAGTGATTTGTTAGTGGTACTGGAGATCAAACACAGTTGCTTTGAGTCTGTTTTTTTTCTCACCAGATATGTTCTAGTGACGCTGGGGGCCACACAGACCAGAGCCCTCAGCTGCCACTTCCAGCGGCTTACAGACATCAGAGATGCTGAGAAGCTAGGGCTCCGGAGTCTGGTGTGTTTCAAGACACCAGTGCCCTGGGGACTCACAGATGACATTTCTGGAAGCAAACGACTGGTTCTAACTAGGTCAGAGTCTGTGAACACCTGAACTGGAGATTTGGGGGCACAAAGGCTTAGGGGATTCAAAAGAAATCAAGCAGCTTGTTAGAAACTGGACAGGAAAACCTTATAAACAGGGGAGGGAGGGGAGGTTTGGGGGTGGGGGGCACCACACAACAGGGGAGGCACGGAGTTAGGAACTAAAGCAGCCGATGGAGCAAAGAGGACACAGATTTGTTAGAAAGCCTGTGACTACACTGTCAGTGTGAGGTTTCAGAAGAAAAATATATTCTTCCTTAAGCGAAGGACTTACTAGCTTTCTCATAAGGTTCTGATGAATCAGTTCAGTTCAGTCGCTCAGTCGTGTCCAACTCTTTTGATGAATAGTTGCCATCTTTTCCGTTAACAATATTTATTGAGCATTTACTATTTCCATTCTAGCTCAGATGGCAAAGAATATGCCTGCATTGTGGGAGACCCAGGTTCGATCCCTGGGTCAGAAAGATCCCCCGGAGGAGGGCATGGCAACCCACTCCAGTGTTCTTGCCTGGAGAATTCCATGGACAGAAGAGCCTGGTGGGCTACAGTCCATGGGGTTGCAAAGAGTTGACACAACTGAGTAACTAACACACACATGCTATTTCCATGCAACATTCTAGGTGCTGAGGATTCAGCAGAGAGCAAAATAAAATAGCAAAGTCTTTCCCCTCATGGAGCTTGATTTTTAGTGGTGGATACAAATAATAAATAAATATATGCCCTGATGTGGTGACAAGTGTGCTGAAGAAAAATAAAGCAGGGTAAAGGGATGGAGAGAGAGGAGCTTGTCTTTGATCAGGAACCCAGGGACAGCCTCATTAATCAGGAGACATCTGAGCAGAGATACCTGGTTATGCTGATATCTATGGAAGATTGCTCTGGGCAGGAGAACAGTAAGTACCAAGGTCCTGGGCTGTGGAGGGTGGCTGGAGTGGAGATGAAGCCAGATAAACAGGATCTTGCAGTTGTAAAAAGGAGATGGAAGCCACTGGAGGATGTAAACTGTAAGTTCATGCGACAGGGACAAAGAAGGTTCACATAACACACACACAGAGCCATCTCTATGCTCAACCTTCTTCAGGTACAAGACTGATTTTGCCGTGAAAATCAGATTTGGATCCCTTAGAAACAAACTCTGATTCTTTTCATTGCCTCAAGTCATTTGCATTTAATCATAGTACAGTACCTAATTGTGTGAATTAGCATAAAGACTGATTGCTGACTAGTTCTAACTGGCTTTGCCACACAATAATGAATGGTGACTCTTATAGATACTGAGAGATCAACAGTCAGATGCCTGAAACTCTCTAAAATTAACAACAAAAGGTTCAATGCTTTAAGAGTTAGTATCCCCATACTTATCTGTATATTGGTTAGAACATTCTTAAAATAACATTGATGCTCTTATCACAGTCCTTATAGTGCCTGGCATAAGCAAGCACATCATTTTACATCCTCATGTTAATAGACACTCAGTACTGTTGAAATGGGAAAGGGTACCCTGAACCACTGCGTGTGATTTCCCAGTGCCTCACCACACCTTCACCCCCGCTGGAGGACTAGTCACCGCCACTGCTCGCGTGCTCATGGAATCAAGGGTCAGAGAGCTGGTGTCTGTCTCCGGGATTTTCAGCTCCACCCAGCTTCAGCAGCTACACAATTGCGCCCCCTACCTCCCACTCCCCAAACGGTCCCAGTAAAAGTCAGCAGGCACCGGCTTCACAGGTTCCTGCTTCCTGGCTCTCTCTCCTTAGTCCAGACTTCTCTGTCCTTTGCATTGGACAGAGCTATCTCCCTGGCCCTGGCCCCCCTCCTCTCTAGCTGACGCCCTACACAGCAGTCAGGGTTCTCTCTCAAAAATACCTGTTCCACGGTGTAGAAACAGTTTAACCTTCCAGTGTGGCTGCAGGTGCCTTGCAGGGACTCATCCCTCCACGCCTATACCTCCTCTCCATTTGCTGAATGTCTGTCTTTACACACCCAGCTGTCCTTTGCATTGGACAGAGCTATCTCCCTGGCCCTGGCCCCCCTCCTCTCTAGCTGACGCCCTACACAGCAGTCAGGGTGCTCTCTCAAAAATGCCTGTTCCACGGTGTAGAAACAGTTTAACCTTCCAGTGTGGCTGCAGGTGCCCTCCATGCCTATACCTCCTCTCCATTTGCTGAATGTCTGTCTTTACACACCCAGCTCAGAAATCACCTCCTTCTGGAAGCCATCCCTTACTTCCCCAGAAAGTCTGTTATTCTCCGTATATTCTATGCAATGTATTTATTTGAGTCGGATCCCCTTAGCGAAGGAATGAAGGCTAACCTCGTGTCCAAGGAGCTGCAGCCCCAGGGGACCAAAGAGCTGTTCCTATCACTCACGGAAATGTGCCTATGTGATTCTGTGGTTACAGACGGCTTCTGTGATGCTGCCAAGCAAGGCCTCGCTGCACAGGTGTGTCCTGCAGCTCAGCATCACAGACGTCACCTGAGAGCGGAACCTCTGGGACTTCCCTGGTGGTCCAGTGGTTGAGACTCCACCTGCCAATGCAGGGGACGCAGGTTCAATTCCCGGTCGGGAAACAAAGATCTCACATGCCGTGGGGCAACTAAGCCATTCTGTGCAATTACTGAGCCCATGTACTCTATGATCTGTGTTCCATGACAAGAGAAGCCCACAAACCATAACAAAAACCCAGGGCAGTAAAAAAAAAAAAAAAAAAAATTTAAAAGAAAAGCAGTCTCTCTGCATCTACCCAGACCTTCTGAGTCAGAGTCTGCAGTTGAACAAGATCCTCAAGTGATTTTTACACACATTAAAGTCTGAGACGTGCCTGTGTGAGGCTTCCATTGAAAGTTCAGTATAGAAAGGACTATAGCTGCTGATGCCTGAGGATGGTTGCTCTACGCTGGCCAGATCCCAAAGATGTGCTGGTCCTCACACTGGGCACCAGTGTGAGCTGGCCACACTTGGCTCCCCAGGCACACGCCCCAGTGGGGCAAAGGGAGTGAAGGCCGCTTCAACCGGAGAGAGCTGGGCAGGCTAGCTATGTACCCCCAGAGCCACCCAGGCAGGCGTCCACAGGACGCGCGACATCTTTATCTTTTGTTGTGTAGGAAACGGAGATGTTTGGCATGAGGTGGCCATATGGCTGATTTAGAAGCCTTAAACTAGAACCTCCCTACTGGTCTCTGAGCTCCCTGGAGGTGTATCCTCAGACCCCCACAACCAGACACATAAAAGGGTCTCCATGAATGCTAACGGGTGGATTTTGGCTTAAGTGATGCATATTGTGCAGTTCATGCCTGTCAGGCCAGGGCAGTGCACAATCACCCTGATGTTTAACAGAAACGAATCAACCATGACAGAATTCTAGGAACTTTATCTGGGTTGAAAGGTATCACATTTAGTCAAAATTATCGACATTGACAACCACACCAACATCACCACACCCCCTATGGAAACCCCAGTTGGTAAACTGTGAATGTGTGTCTGTTCATTCAGGCAAGGCTGGAGAAGCTGCCTAGAGGTCCTGTTGGCAGAGGTGTGGCTCTGAGGTTGGACCGTGGCCTGTAAGCCTGGCCTTCATCGTCCCATAACGCAATGTCTTGAGGGCCCTCGTTTCTTATGCTTTGTCTGGTTTTAAAAGTGGAAGGTAAATATGGCCCCTGTGATTCCATTTTGGCCAGACGTGGAAGTTACCTGCTTTACTCATAAACACACAGCACTTTTGTGGTGTTTTAATACCCATCAAATTATCTAGGAGGGGACGACTGTGAAAGCTGAGAGACAGCTCTTTGTTTTGTCTGGGACTTTAGCAAGCGTCGGTCATCATTGTTTAAAATCGTGTTGCTGATGTAATGCAAGTCTCGGGACTTGAATGGGCAGCGTGCGGCCCAGGCTCAGGCTACATCTGGAGACCCATACTCACCACGACTCCGTGTATGTGGGCAGCTGTCTGACTCCTTTCGATGTCATTTGGTGTAGTCCTGCTGGGGCACTTACATATTTAAGTGCATATGATTTTATTATAATTTTCCACTTGTTTCTCCTCGACCCTAGAGTTAAGAAATGTTATTGAGTTTTCTGAAGTGAAACTTAATAGACTGTATTGTCTAAAAATTCTGTTTCAGGAAGGCAAAGCAGATAGTAAAAATGCATGCTCAGCCGCTTCAGTCGTGTCTGACTCTCCATGACCCCATGGACCGTGGCCTGCCAGGCTCCTCTGTCCATGGGATTCTCCAGGCATGAACACTGGAGTGGGTTGCCATTTCCCTCTCCAAATCTGACCTGAGACAAGCAGATAGTAAAAATAACGACACCAAAAGAGACAGTGTCACTGGCACAGATGTGGGTGGTTCCCTGAGAAGGCATCTCCCCCTTGCTCCTGATGGGACAGGCCTGGGGCTGTGACGGGACCTCAGGGGAAGCGAGCTGTGTGGTGAGTTTGGGCCAAAAGGGCCATAACATAAACCTACCAGGGTTTCCAGTGTGATGAGGGCAGCAAATGACACAGGGTAACTGAGAGGGCCAGGGAAGTTGGGGTGACGCTGCCACCACCTAATGAAGTGGAGGAGGGGTGATGGTTGTTTTGGCTTGTTGCTATGGACAGATGGTGGAGGGGACTAGATGGGCCTCTATCCTTGACCTTAAAAAGCACTTTGGAACTTGGACACAGCTCTAGGGGAAAAGTGGGAAGGTGGGTGGTGAGGGAGGGAATTTGCTTAATGACTCAAATTAAGTTTTCACCAAAACACCTAGAAAAAGAAAAATTGGGACTTCCTTGATCATTCAGTGGTTAAGATTCTGTTCTTCCAATGCAAGGGGCAAGGGTTCAATCCCTGATTGGGGAACACATGGGTCATGGCCCACGTGTGGTGCAGCACAGAATGGATAACAAAGCTGTGGTACATATCCACAATGGAATATTACTCAGCTATTAAAAAGAATGTATTTGAATCATTTCTAATGAGGTGGATGAATCTGGAGCCTATTATACAGAGTGAAGTAAGTCAGAAAGAAAAACACCAATACAGTATACTAACACATATATATGGATTTTAGAAAGATGGTAACAATGACCCTATATGCGAGACAGCAAAAGAGACACAGATGTATAGAATAGACTTTTGGACTCTGTGGGAGAAGGGGAGGGTGGGATGATTTGAGAGAATAGCATTGAAACATGTATATTATCATACGTGAAACAGATCACCAGTCCAGGTTCGATGCATGAGACAGGGTGCTTGGGGCTGGTGCACTGGGATGACCCTGAGGAATGGGATGCAGGGGGAGGTGGGAGGAGGGTCAGGATTTTTGGACTCTGTGGGAGAAGGGGAGGGTGGGATGATTTGAGAGAATAGCATTGAAACATGTATATTATCATACGTGAAACAGATCACCAGTCCAGGTTCGATGCATGAGACAGGGTGCTTGGGGCTGGTGCACTGGGATGACCCTGAGGAATGGGATGCAGGGGGAGGTGGGAGGGGGGTCAGGATGGGGAACACACGTACACCCATGGCTAATTCATATCAATGTATGGCAAAAACCACCACAATATTGTAAAGTAATTAGCCTGCAATTAAAATTAAAAAAATAAAGTTAGCTATTTGATCATTAAAAAAAAAAAAAAAAGAAAAAAAAAAAGAAAATTGCATTTCTTATACTTCTAAGTTTGTGTCCTAAGGTTCATAATTACTACCCAAATATAAGGATCCCTTTCAGTGTAAAAATTTGAGCAGAATGTCCCCAAGCATGAGAGCTGTTATGTTTTTTCCTATCATTGACGGAGAAAGGACACGAAGATAAGAAGCCACTCTGTATTCAGGAGCTGCTTGCTTGCTACCCGAGTGGACCAGGAGGCACACAAACTAGGAAGAACTCAGGTTCTGAGTAAAAAAGTCTGGGCTCTGATATTTGCTATTTGTTAACTGTGGGCTCTCTGGCAAATTAAATTACACTGCTTTCCCTGTCTCCTCATTAACAAAACAAGGATAATGATAGCATTTACCTCACAGGATGACTAAGAATATTCAATACACTCAGTAAGTCGTGATGTGAGTATAAATGGACACAAATTATAATTTACAGATGACCTGTGTGTTTTGTATTACCTCACCTAGACAGCATATTAAAAAGCAGAGACATTACTTTGCCAACAAAGGTCCGTCTAGTCAAGGCTATGGTTTTTCCAGTGGTCATGTATGGATGCGAGAGTTGGACTGTGAAGAAAGCTGAGCGCCGAAGAATTGATGCTTTTGAACTGTGGTGTTGGAGAAGACTCTTGAGAGTCCCTTGGACTGCAAGGAGATCCAACCAGTCCATTCTGAAGGAGATCAGTCCTGGGTGTCTGTTGGAAGGACTGATGCTAAAGCTGAAACTCCAGTACTTTGGCCACCTCATGCGAAGAGTTGATTCATTGGAAAAGACCCTAAAGCTGGGAGGGATTGGGGGCAGGAGGAGAAGGGGACGACAGAGGATGAGATGGCTGGATGGCATCACCGACTCGATGGACATGGGTTTGGGTGGGTTCCGGGAGTTGGTGATGGACAGGAAAGCCTGGCATGCTGTGATTCATGGGGTTGCAAAGAGTTGGACATGACTGAGCGACTAAACTGAACTGAATTGATGGACTTCAAAGTGAGCTTGAATTTAATTTCTGTGCAGGCTGCTCACTCCAGACTTAAGTACTGGACCCAACAAAATAAGTTAGGGTTAGACTTTTAAGGGAATTCCTCATTTGTCTGACATAAAGGTAGTGTTACATAGAGCTGGTGAATAGATTTACCCACCAGACCACAGGCCAGGAGGATTTGTGCTGGCATGTCAGAATTAACAAGCATGACTTACTGTGAGGCTTTCCCACTGGGAGATATGCCCTGGTTTTCCATTACTTAAGTCTTATCATTTCTTGCATCAAGGAGTGCAGACCAATTAATCACCAAGGAGCAGAAATAAATTACCTCCCCTTTGGGTGACTGGCTCTTTGGGTGATTTAACACTTTTTTATCTTCAGAGGAAAAGCACAGTGATGTTGCTTAGGTTACAGTTGGAACAGTCCATACTTCCAAGGAGACTCAAATTATTTGCAAAGGTCAATCCTAAAAGAAATCAACCCTGAATATCCACTGGAGAGTGGAAAAGCTGGCTTAAAACTCAGCATTCAAAAACTAAGATTATGGCATCTGGTCCCATCACTTCATGGCAAATAGATGGGGAAACAATGGAAACAGTGATAGACTTTATTTTTTTGGGCTCCAGAATCATTGCAGGTGGTGACAGCAGCCATGAAATTAAAAGATGCTTGCTCCTTGGAAGAAAAGATATGACAAACCTAGTCAGTGTGTTAAAAAGCAGAGACATTACTTTGCCAACAAAGGTCTGTATGGTGAAAGCTGTAGTTTTTCCAGTAGTCATATATGGATGTGAGAGTTGGACCATAAAGAGAAGTGAGCACTGAAGAATTGATGCTTTTGAACTGTGGTGTTTGAGAAGACTCTTGAGAGTCCCTTAGACTGTTAGGAGATCCAACCAGTCAGTCCTAAAGGAAATCAACCCTGAACATTCATTGGAAGGACTGATGCTGAAGCTGAGGCTCCAATACTTTGGCCACCTGATGCAAAGAGCCAACTCATTGGAAAAGACCCTGATGCTGGGAAAGATTGAAGGCAGGAGGAGAAGGGGATGACAGAGGATGAGATGGTTGGATGGCTTCATCAACTCAATGGACGTGAGTTTGAGCAAGCTCCAGGAGATGGTGAAGGACAGGGAAAGCTGGCATGCTGCAGTCCACGGTGTTGCCAAGAGTCAGAGATGACTTAGTGACTAAACAATAACAACAACAATTTATCATATATTGATGATGTTTTTCGTCTTTGAAAATTTGGGGAACTTCCTCTAATTCATTGGCTCTGAATGTGGTCCTGTTACTTAAGGCATCCAGTGAAACTCAGATTAAGCAAAATATTCTGGAAAGGGGGTTTTCCAGATAATATCAGGTAAATCATCTGGGCTTAGTCCAAATTGACATCTATGTTTAATGCTTTGTTAGACTTTCTTGGCTTAGCAAGTACAGAGCAATGAGCATACTTTGGATATTTCTTTATAAATTATGAGATGGTTGAGAGTCATTCATTTGTTAAACAATTCACTTGTTCATTCTAAAAATATTAGCTGTTTACCTACTGTGCACTGGGTTAGGGACTAGACACACAATGAGAAAAAGACAAAGGTCATCTGGTGGAGGCTGAAAGGACCCGCATGCAGGCTGCAACACCACCACTTCGCAGCTACGTGATTCTGGATTCATTCTCCTGGACTCAGTTTCTCATCAGGCAAATTGTCCCCATAACTAGAATATCTGGACTTCCCAGGTGACTCAGTGGTAAAGAATCCACCTGCCAAGCAGGAGATGCCTGCCAATGCTGTATCCCTGGGTCAGGAAGATCCCCCGGAGGAGGAAATGGCAACTCTCTCCAGTATTCTTGCCTGGGAAATCCCATGGACTGAGGAGCCTGGCGTGCTACAGTCCATGGAATTGCAAAGAGTTGGACATGACTTAGCAACTAAACAGCAGCAGCAACTAGAATATCTAGTTTGCCAAGGACATTTGAAGACAATAAAGCACAAAACACTAAAAACTGCAGTTCTCTATGAATGGTCTTCTTATTTGATGCCTGAGAATCTTGCATTGCTTTATGAAAATAATTTTAAATGGTCCAAACATTCTATCATTTAAAAAGAAGAAGCCATTTCTATTTTGACTCTATATTGTATTAAAAATAGCATTTTTTTTTTAAAGAATAAACTATTGGTTCAATTCCTTTCTTTTACAATTTTTTTTTGAGAAAACCAGGGCTACAAGAGATGGACTGACTTGCTCAAGGACCTTGTTAAAAAATAATCTGAGGTATATTAAAAAATTTAACAGTTTTTCTGAGCAGAAATTGAATTGAGCAGCATCCAAGCTAGCAGACAGAAAGAAGCTCTAAGGAGCTGTACAGAATGGAAGACTCTTACAGACAGAAGGAAGCAAGGACAAGCAAGTAATAGAGGGCCAAAAGCAGGCTGGTTATTGCAAAGTTACTTTTCTTTAGGGTATGACAGGACTATCAGGCAGATGACCTCACTAGTGCTAATCAGGCCATTCCTGATTGACTGGTTTAAGATTCCATTTTTAGGAGAGTTGGAACTATAATTAAGTCTCAGTTTGGAGATGTGAGGCTTAGCATAAGTGATTTCATTTGGGTCTGTTGTCTTGTTTTTAACAAACTCCAGGTCTGGGACTAGAGGTCAGGACACTTGCTCTCATTCAGTTCCCATTACTCATGGTTATGGGTCAGACCTACAGAGCATCTGATGATACCGGCTGACAAAGAACCGTAGCTGGTTAACCCGAAATTGGGCTGTAACTTTTTTCTACTTGCATCTGTCAAGGAAGAAGAATATAATTATTGTGCCTTCATCCATTTCCAAGAACTGCTGATTTTTTCAATATTTAAGCTTGTGTAGCTGGCAGAATTTTGGCCCCCAGGACCTCTGCCCTCTGTTGTAATGCTCATGGTTATACTGTATTCTGTAGCAAAAGACAACCTAGACAGCATACTAAAAAGCAGAGACATTACTTTGCCAACAAAGGTCCATCTAGTCAAGGCTATGGTTTTTCTAGTAGTCATGTATGGATGTGAGAGTTGGACTATAAAGAAGGCTGAATGCCGAAGAACTGATACTTTTGAACCGTGGTGTTGGAGAAGACTCTTGAGAGTCCCTTGGACTGCAAGGAAATCCAACCAGTCCATCCTAAAGGAAATCAGTCCTGAATATTTATTGGAAGCACTGATGCTGAAGCTCCAATACTTTGGCCACCTGATGTGAAGAACAGACTCATTTGAAATGCCCCTGATGCTGGGAAAGATTGAAGGCGGGAGGAGAAGGGGATCAGAGAGGATGAGATGGTTGGATGGCATTACCAACTCAATGGATATGAATTTGAGGAAGCTCTGGGAGTTGGTGAAGGACAGGGAACCCCGGCGTGCTGCAGTTCATGGGGTGGCAAAGAGTCGGACACTACTGAGCAACTGAACTGAACTGTTACAAAAGGGACATTGTGGATATAATGAAGGTTACTAATTAACTGGCCTTAAGATAGGGAGATTATCTTGTATTATCCAGGTGGATCCAATGAAATGATATGAGCCATTAAAAGTAGGGAAGGCAGTCAGAAGAGGGAAACAAACAGGTTTGAGAGAAGCATTTGATGTACCTTCATTGGCTTGAAGATGAAGAGGCTTATGAGTCAAGGAAATGGAGACCACAGTCCTGCAACCTCAAGGAACCGAACTCTTTCAACAACCTGAAATGAGTTTGGAAACAGAATCTTCCTCAGAACCCCTTGATAAGGTTCAGGCTGTCTGAACCAGGACTTCAGCCACAGGAGCCTCTGAGCAGAGGCAACAGGGAGGCAATCTCTGCTGGCCCTTCTGACCCACAGGATATTCTTTTCCTCTTATTTATTTACTTTTGATGAGGGAGATGTGTGGTTTTTTTTTTTTTAAGATTTATTTATTTTATTTGTTGGCTGCGGGGGTGTTCGTCGCTGTACTTGGGCTTTCTCTGGTTTCTCTAGTTTCAGAGAGCGGGGTCTACGCTTTGTCACAGTGGGCAGGCTTCTCACTGTGGTGGTTTCCCTTGTTTCAGAGCATGGGCTCTCAGGGTGCGTGGGCTCAGTAGCTGTGGTGCCCGCGGCAGGTGGCATCTTCCTGGGCCAGGGATCGAGTCGGTGTCCCTTGCACTGCAAGGCAGAGTCTCAACCACGGGAACACCAGGAAGCCCAATTTACTTATTTTTAATTGAAGGAGAATTATAATACTAGGTTGGTTTCTGCGGATATTTTTTTGGGAACTTCCCTGGAGGTCCAGTGGTTGGGACTTCAGCTTCCCGTGCTGGGAGAGACAGGGGGCAGTGGTGGAGGTGGTGGTGGTCCTGGTTTGATCCCTGGTCAGAGAGCTGGGATCTCATGTGCTTTGTGGCCAATGGCAAAAGCATAGAACAGGGGCAACACTGTAATAAAGTCAAGGCAGACCTTAAAAACAGTCCATATGGGAAAAAAAAAAAAAAAAACTTTGGGGAGTAAATAAATAACATTTTAATTTTTGTTGTTTATCTTCAAAAATTCCTAACATTAACCAAAGTAGTAAAGGCAGGTGGATGCAGAACCGGCAGAGAAGGACAAGAGGAAAGGCAGCAGCCCCCTGGCCTCGCCCCGCCAGCTGCAGCCCACTCTGCAGAGGCAGCCGGGGGCAGCGCTGCACACTCCCCAGAGGCAGCCGTCCCTCACCCGTTCCTCGCACCTGTCAATATTCCCTTCACACTGTTCACCTTTCTTTCCCAATTTCAGATTTCCCTTACTCATTTGTTGCTTAGGTAGCTGTTACTTGCCTTAAAAAAAAAAAAAAAAGCTCCAGCACGGACATATTTTCTTGTGCTCAGCATCTTTCTTCTAAAAGTTCAGTATAGGAAAATGTTTTATTAATCATTCTAATGATTTGGCTTCTAGACTATTGAGGTTTTATTGTGTTTGGCTTCTTTGGGGAGTGACAAGCGCCATCACATTCTAAAGGAGGATCCATGCCTCCTCACTGACAGTATTCTTTGCCATGTCCTTCTCCAGGGGGACTTCCCGACCCAGGAATCAAACTCAGGTCTCCTGCATTGCAGGCAGATTCTTTACCAACCGAGCTACAAGGGAAGCCTCCCATCTGTAAACCATTGTCCAATCTGAAGATTTCAAACTTTAGCATAACCTATGTATCCTAGGATTTTTAACCACAATTTCACAGTTGCTGGATATAGCCAAGCAGTTTGGTGCGTCCTTTATTTTCCACTGCATGTTTTCTCCAGATCGTTCCAGGAGGACATGCAGAACTCCACCAGACATTTGGATTTTGGACATTGAAGTGGACAGGTATGTGACTCTTAGTATTTGGTGTTGAGTCACAGTTGGCACTAGAGGTAAAGATCCTGCCTGCCAGTGCATGAGGCATAAGAGACTCAGGTTTAATCCCTGGGTTTGGAAGATCCCCCGGAGGAGAGCATGGCAATTCACTCCAGTATTCTTGCCTGAAGAATTCCATGGAGAGAGGAGCCTGGCAGGCTTCAGCCCATAGGATTGCGAAGAGTCAGACGCGACTGAAGCCACTTAATATACACACAGTTGGAGAAAGACTGCTTCGTTCCATAGTTAAGAGACTGTGTCTGAGTTACATTTTAAAAAGCAATTTGATTAGGACATTATTTTACTTGTGAATTGATGTACCAATGTCTAGTGGGTGTAGTGTGCCAGAATGAATGATCTGATAACATGTTTAATCAACTATAAAGTGTAAAAATGAATAATTAAAAAAATGTAATTTTAGTCAGTTGATTCCAGCTTTTCATTTGTCACATCCTTATCAGACCTGTTAAGGTGAAGCAAAGAAAAGCAAACAATTCACTTCTTTTCCTTCTCTCCTAAATTCACTGTATATACACCAGGGGTCCAAATCTGGCCTTCCAGGAGAAGCAAGGGCTCAAGCTAATTAAGACAGTAGAGGAGGCAGGGTGGGTCAGTGGTTAGGAACACAACTCTACTGGGATGAAACCCACCTTGGGTTCTGGAGACCTTCAGTCTCTTAGGGTCATTGCAGGGATTAAATAAGATGGGTATGTGTAGTCTTTAGCACAAGAAGCAGAAGATATTAAGAAGAGGTGGCAAGAATGCACAGAAGAACTATACAAAAAAAGATCTTCATGACCCAGATAATCACAATGGTGTGATCACTCACCTAGAGCCAGACATCCTGGAATGCAAATTCAAATGTTCTAATGAGATGGATGAAACTGGAACCTATTATACAGAGTGAAGTAAGCCAGAAAGAAAAACACCAATACAGTATACTGACACATATATATGGAATTTAGAAAGATGGCAATGATGACCCTGTATGCGAGACAGCAAAAGAGACACAGATGTATAGAACGGACTTTTGGACTCTGTGGGAGAGGGAGAGGGTGGGATGATTTGGGAGAATGGCATTGAAACGTGTATACTATCATATAAGAACGAAGCACCAGCCTATGTTCGGTACAGGATACAGGATGCTTGGGGCTGGTATACAGGGATAATCCAGAGAGATGATATGGGGTGGGAGGTGGGAGGGGGATTCAGGATTGGGAGCTCGTATACACCCATGGTGGATTTATGTCAATACGGTATTGTAAAGTAAAATAAAGTAAAAATAAAATTAAAAATAAAAAATAAAATAAAAGATGTTTGCTCCTTGGAAGGAAACCTATAACAAACCTAAAGAGTGTATTAAAGAGCAGAGACATCACTATGCCACCAAAGGCCCGTGTAGTAAAAGCTATGGTTTTTCCAGTAGTCATATATGGATGTGAGAATTGGACCATAACAAAGGCTGAGCGCTGAGGAACTGATGCTTTCGAATTGCGGTGCTAGAGAAGACTCTCGAGACCAAACCCATCGATCCTAAAGGCAACCAACCCTCAATATTTATTGGGAGGACTGATGCTGAAGCTGAAGCTCCAACACTTAGACCACCTGATGTGAAGAGCCAACTCATTGGAAAAGACCCTGAATCTGGGAAAGACTGAAGGCAAAGGGAGAAAAAGATGGCAGAGGATGAGATGGTTAGAGAGCATCATTGACTCAATGGACATGAATTTGAGAAACTCCAGGAAATAGTGAAGGACGGGGAGCCTCACATGCTGCAGTCCATGGGATCACAAACAGTTGGACACCGCTTAGCAACTGGATAACAATAACAAGATAAAATAAATGCTAGGGATTCTTGTCATTCTTATTAGCTCCAAGACCATCCCAGTGGACAAATGGGTCCCTGTCCAGGAGCCTTTAGGACAACTTATATTGTATATAAGTTGTCTACATTATATGCAGAAGAGCCAGTGGCACTGGACTGGCCAATGAGCAGTAGGAATTGCTCAATCTGTGCTGGGGAGATTGATGGCCCAGCTGTGGCCTTTGTGTGCCAGGCTGTAGGACATAAGAGTTGCATAGCCCCCAGATTACACCTGCCAGTGCTCATTTGAGTCATAACCTTCAGGGCTATATAGCTACTCAAAAGGCTCCACACCATGTTCACTATTTCTTTTCCCATATCTTGGTTGTGTGTGTGTGTGTGTGTGTTTTGGTTAAAAAAAGCTCTTTATTGAGATATAACTGACACACCAAAAGCTGTACATTTTTTGTTTTCAAATTTATTTATTTTTAATCGAAGGATAATTGCTTTAGGATATTGGTTTGATTTCTGCCATACCTCAATTAGCCATAGGTGTACATATGTCCCCTCCCTCTTGAACTTGCCTTCCGCCTCCCACCCCTCTAGGTTGTTACAGGGCCCCTGTGTGAGTTCCCTGAGTCATACAGCAAATTCCCACTGGCTCTCTACTTTACATATGGTAGTGTATATGTTTCCATGCTTCTCTCTCCATCCATCTCACCTTCTCCTTCCTCCCTCCCCTAGCTGTGTCCATAAGTCTGTTCTCTATGTCTGCCTCTTCACTGCTGCCCAGTAAATAGGTTCATTAGTACTGTCTTTCTAGATCCCATAGGTATGTGTTAATATACATTATTTGTTTTTCTCTTTCTGATTTATTTCACGTTGTATAATAGGCTCTAGGTTCATCCACTTCAGTAGAACTGACTCAAATATGTTCCAAAAAGCTGTACATTTTTAATATATACAACTTGATGAATCTGGGAGTAAGTCCATATCCGTGAAACCATCACTGCAATCTAAGCCATGAAGATATCCATCACCTCCAAGTTTGCTCCTGTCCTCTTCATTTATTATTAAAATTTTGTGATAAGAACACTTAATATAAGACCTACCCTCTTGGCAAAATTTCAAGTACACGATACACTATTGTTACCTAGCGGCACCGCATCCTAAAGCAGATCTCTAGAGTCTGAGCGGAGAAGGCAATGGCACCCCACTCCGGTACTCTTACCTGGAAAATCCCATGGACAGAGGAGCCTGGTAGGCTGCAGTCCATGGGGTCGCGAAGAGTCAGACACGACTGAGCGACTTCACTTTGACTTTTCACTCTCATGCATTGGAGAAGGAAATGGCAACCCACTCCAGTGTTCTTGCCTGGAGAATCCCAGGGACGGGGGAGCCTGGTGGGCTGCCGTCTATGGGGTCGCACAGAGTCGGACACGACTGAAGCGACTTGGCAGCAGCAGCAGCCTCAGGGTCTGAGCATCTTGAATTTTGTGTGGTTCCTCATTGTAGTCAGAAGAGGGCACTGTTGCTTCATCCCAGTTCCGCACTGTGGCCCTGCTGCTCTGTCCTGCACCGCAGCATCCCATTCGTGGCTTTGTTTAGGATGACAGTTTCCTGTCTTATGTAACCAGGGAGGGGTAAAAAAACTTTTGTCTGTAGCAGAAAAATATATACAGAAAATATTGAGGTGGTTCTTAAAGTTTTAAGTTATGCAACATTGTGTAGGACATTTTAAAAATATACCAGTGGCCAGTTTGTAACAGATAACCAACAAGGACCTACTGTGCAGGGAACTCTGCTCAGGTTATGTGGCAGACTGGGCAGAAAGGGAGTCTGGGGAAGAATGGATCCGCGTATATGTATGCCCGAGGCCTTTCTCTGTCCACCTGAAACTGTCACATTGTTAATCAGCTATGCTTCGATACAAAATAAAAAGTTAAAAATAAAATACACAAGTGAGACAGAGAAAATTAACGCTGATGAAACTGATCGGGAATCTGCCTGGAACACCATCCCTCAGAAACGTCAGAGTGTAACTTGCTGTTCCTGCTGATTTGGGGCAAGTGACCCAAAAAAGGTACAGAAGAAACTGATGGACCGTTCTGGGGACCCGAGATGTTCCCTCGCATTGTGGCAAAACTCAGGGCCTCTTGGAAACAGAAGCCCTTGTGCAAATTAAGGAGGTGCAGTGTTGACTCTCGCCTCCTGCCTGTGAGGTTTCCCGTTTCTTCTTGGCTAGTGCTATCCTGAGCCACTTAACCATTTTTAACAGGCCAGTTTTTAATGAGGCAATAAAGGCTTTATTTATAATCCTTGGGTGAAAAATGGCAATTGAAGACCACCAGTTCACAGCCCAGGCGCTCTGCCTTCTCTTGGTTTTCTTCTAAACTAACGGAAATCAGGGTGACAGAAATTGAGCTCCGTTTTCGCCTGTGTTTATGTTCTTTCCTGCTTATTTCTTTCAAGTTTCTTTATATGACTTTTTTTCTGTGGTTTCAGCTTTGGGAAGAGACACATTCGAAATGCAAATAAGAGGACATTGATGGCAAGCCAAGCCTACACAGTGTAAAATCACAGTAGAAGGCTAGATAAAATGGAACTGGGGACTTGCCCAGCTTTAAGTATTAATATGATGCTTGTGAGTAAATATTGGCTGGATGAATGATTGAATGAGTGGACAAATGAATGAATAAAACCACAACTTTTCAGATAATTGCAGGTAAGAAAACTGATTTAGAACTACTTGAATATATGTGCATTTTTTAAAGTCTTCATTTCTTCCTGATATTACAGTATTTCTGAATATCCTCAGATCAAAAAATAGCAAATCTTCCAACTTTATTTGGGATTTTAGGACTGTTTTCAAAAGTGACTTATGTGTCTAGGGGAACCTTGTGATTTTATTTACTTATTTTTTTTTTTAATTTATCTTAATTGGAGGTTACTTACTTTACAATATTGTGGTGGTTTTTTGCCATACATTGACATGAATCAGCCATGGGTGTACATGTGTCCCCCATCTTGATCCCCCTTCCCACCTCCCTCCTCATCCCATCCCTCAGGGTCATCCCAGTGCACTAGTCCCGAGCACCTTGTCTCATGCGTTGAACCTGGACTGGCGGTCTGTTTCACATATGATAATATTCATGTTTCAATGCTATTTTCTCAAATCATCCCACCCTCACCTTCTCCCAGAGTCCGAAAGACTGTTCTTTACATCTGTGTCTCTTTTGCTGTCTTGCATATAGGGTCATTGTTTACATCTTTCTAAATTCCATATATACGCATTAATACACTGTATTGGTGTTTTTCTTTCTGACTTACTTCATTCTGTATAATAGGCTCCAGTTTCATCCACCTCATTAGAACTGATGCAAATGCATTCTTTTTAATAGCTGAGTGAGAAGGCAATGGCACCCCACTCCAGAACTCTTGCCTGGAAAATCCTATGGACGGAGGAGCCTGGTAGGCTGCAGTCCATGGGGTTGCTAAGAGTCGGACATGACTGAGCGACTTCACTTTCACTTTTCACTTTCATGCATTGGAGAAGGAAATGGCAACCCACTCCAGTGTTCTTGCCTAGAGAATCCCAGGGATGGGGGAGCCTGGTGGGCTGCCGTCTATGGGGTCGCACAGAGTCAGACACGACTGAAGCGATTTAGCAGCAGCAGCATATCCTTGTTCAGGCTGTATTTTCAAAATCATGAGGAGAAACAGTTACGAGAACTTAAAGGCAACACACTCACCAGCATCTCTCTCTTCTTGTTCATTCTTTCTTTATTCTGACTTGCAGCTTCCTGATTTCAGATTCTGGTCTGAGTCAAGTGTGTGCTCACAGTGTGCCATAAAATCCTCTTAATATTCATTCATTCAAAGGTAGGAGCTCATGGACCACAAAGGTCCCTTCTTCTGGCCCCTTTTTCATGCCCAGACATGCTCAGACCTGGCGTCTTGCCCTGTAGCAGAGCCTATAGGCCAAAGAAAACCTTCATTTTCACTGCTTGGAACAACGGTCGATTCTTCAATGTAATTACTTAGGACAAATTAAGAGTTTAGATCCAGGGGCCTTGGGACACTCAAAAATTATGGAGAAGCAAAGGAAAATGGCTTCATATGCCCCTGGGCTGTGAACGGCCTCACCCTGCAGAGGTCCTGGTGTGATTCTGACAGATAGGAGTGAGCTTTTACCTAGGGTCCTCTACCAGAACCTCAGGGCAGGAAGAAGCAGGGCTGTTGCATGTATGCGCTGTTTTTGCCCTGCTGCCTTCTAAATACTGCTTTAAAAAAAAAATATGATTTCTTAAATACTTTCCCCTTTCATCTGCTTAGTTTTTAAGATGATGGAAGGTGAAGAATTGTTTCCCCATCATCAACAGAAGATCAGGACAAAAAGAAGAAACTGTCAGTAGAGGTGGAAGGAAGCAGCGGTGACTCCCATGAATTTGAGTGTTTTTTGCACAAGTTGGGTTTATGAGAAGCACACCCTCAGATAAACACTCCAAAATCGTATGTATTAATAAATTAATTCAAGACTGGAAATGTTCTTTAATCCAGTGCTATTGGGCAGGTTGTAGGAATATTAATAGCAGCTTTGATAAGGATTCAAGTCTTTATTAGGAGAATTCCTAGGAAAAAACTGTGGGGTTGTAGGAATATCATTCTCAAACAGTTGACTACAGAATCATAAAAGGAACCATTATATAGCACTTACCACTAGCTGGGCTCTGTTCTACTCACTTTACATATGCTAATTTATTAAGGAGCCAAACAACCCTCTGAGCCAGGTACTGTTATTAGCTCATATTGCAACCTGGGAAGCTAAGGCACCCAGGTATAACAATACTTGGCCTCCAAACACCCCGCTGCTGCTGCTGCTGCTGCTGCTGCTAAGTCGCTTCAGTCGTGTCCGACTCTGTGCGACCCCACAGACGGTAGCCCACCAGGCTCCCCCGTCCCTGGGATTCTCCAGGCAAGAACACTGGAGTGGGTTGCCATTTCCTTCTCCAATGCATGAAAGTGAGAAGTGAAAGTGAAGTCGCTCAGTCATGTCCGACTCTTAGCGACCCCATGGACTGCAGCCCACCAGGCTCCTCCGTCCATGGGATTTTCCAGGCAAGAGTACTGGAGTGGGGTGCCATTGCCTTCTCCGAAACACCCCGCTAGTAAATGTCAAAGCAGGAATTCCAGCTTGGTTCCAGAGTCTCTGCCCTTAACCAATTAGCTGCCAAAAATAAAATACCACGTGGATACAGAAAGACTAGAATTTAAAAGCTAAGTGTCACTATCTCTAATTTTTTCTTTTACTTTTCTGTTTTTTCCCCAACCTTCTACCATAGAGTGCTTTTGTGATCAGAGAAAATAATAAATGCAGCTTTAAAAGCTTGACCCTAAAATCAATAACCCACCACAGGTTGTGAAGATCTTTGTTTTAAATAGCCCTGCAATAGAAGTAACAAGTCTGAATGGCTTGATTTACTAATGACCGGGACCTTATGGAGAAATACCAAGCAAAAGTGCCTGAGACATGTCCCTCGGCAGTCCTGTAAGCAGTCAATAAACTACCACTTGTCATGTCACTTGGGGATGTGGAAAGCGGCAGTCTCATAAAAGAATGAATTCCCCAGCTCTAACCCTGAATAGAGGGGTGCAGTCCCATGGTGGTGCTCAGCACTGAAAGGTCACAAATACAGCCACATATGACTTTCCATTAGGCATCATTATACACAAGTCCCCTGTATTCCTAGATAGCAGCAACGAGCAATTGGAATTGGAAATTAAAAGTCACACTATAATCCAACTGAATTCACAAAATACATGTAAAGTAGGCACACATATAATGGCTTCATGTGCTAAGTCACATCAGTCGTGTCCAACTCTTCATGACCCCATGGACTGTAGCCCACCAGGCTCCTCTGTCCATGGATTTCTCTGGGCAAGAATACAGGAGTGGGTTGCCATTTCTTCTCCAACAGAAGCTTTTAGGAAACAAGTAAAAACTTATAATAGGACCATGCCAATTTGGATCCAATTCTAAGAATACTCTCAAAGTTTCTCATGACATGTTTAACGCAAATACAGTTAAAAAGATATAAATGCAGCAGATGGTAAACCAAAATTTAGACCACTATCAGTTTAGACCTCTTGTTTCTTCCCAGAGAGACAAATAACTGACTTGAACAATGCTGATGACTTCTTGCATTGATTACTTTACTTTTTTCCTATCCTTGTCTTTTTAATCAATAGTCAAATTAACAAAAAAATTCTCCCTTTTATTGAAGAGTATTGCTGGTAGGATCGGAAGCCTCACTTCCGTAGGTTTATAGGCTTGTGTCTGTGTGTGAGGCTGAGGAGTCAAAGCAGGCACTGCCCTGAGCGCCTCAGCATCCCCTTGGAGAATGAAGGACATCTTGCCTGGCCCAGGGGCTGCTAGCAGCAGCCCTCGGAACGGCCTCTGGGGAACGTGACCGTGCCACGGCCCCTTGCCTGGGCAGCCTGCCTTCAGCAACTGGTAATACAGCCGACTGCAGCCTGTCCTTCTCAGCCTACCTGGGGACAGCTCCACGGCGTCCTCTCTGACCGAGACTGCGTCGCAGCTCAGCTCCTCTCCCTGCCCATCCTGCTGGGCTCTCTTTCCTCCCACAGGTGCTGAGCCCAGGACGCAGGCATGCCTGCGCTCACGTGACCCACGCTGGGCCGGGGAGGGGTGGGCAGTGTGGCATGTCACCTCCGGCTGGGTGTTCACTTGCAGCGCGAACTGACACTCAGCCTCGGCTCCAGGCCACGCTGACTTCACATGCTGATCTCACAAACCACACGAGGAAGGAAAGCGGTGCCATCTTCCTTTCACACACTCAAAAAGAGGAGCAAAGAACAAAGAGGGCACTTTTGGGAGACTGGCAGGCAGTGTGCCTGAAAGGCGGGTGGGGCTTGCAGGGGACCACAGGAGGCAGGACGGCAGCTGCTCGGCCCACTGCTTGGTCTAATCCCCTGAGCTGTCCTGTTCCCGGTACTATGGTCGCAGGGTGTTAATTAAATCATTCTCATTAATTCAGCCCAAGTGTAAATTAGGATGGAATGAAGATAAATTAGGTTTGAAGGCAGCTAATACATTTAACCCCATGCTGCTTATTTTGCAGCCTAACAAAATAACATTGTTAAGGGAGATAACAAGGCCAAAGCCTTGGGCACAGCTTCCTAATAGCATTAAAAACAAGACCTTGGTTTGGTGTCACCAGGCAGAGGCGAAGACCAGCTCCCAGGGGCCCAGGGGACCGGCCTAACATCTTGAGGGAGGTGGTGGCCACTGTACAACAGGGATGTCTGTAGAGTTTCCCAAGATGTTTATGACTCATATCTCCGAAGTCTATATCATCTGGTTCGATCACAAGCCTATCTAGAGAGTTCTTCCTGTATAAATACAAGACTTGCTCATCTTTTCTTCTAGTAAGTGAAGTGATAAGAACTACCTTTAGGACTGGCTGAGAGACGCTGGAGGAATAACAGTTTGAACGGCTGTGATCCTAAATCGCCAAATCACTTTCAGCTGTGAAGTAAACATTAGAAACTGCCTATAGGCCTGAAACGGAGAAAGCAATGGCATCCCACTCCAGTACTCTTGCCTGGAAACTCCCATGGACGGAGGAGCCTGGTAGGCTGCAGTCCATGGGGTCACTGAGTCAGACACGACTGAGCAACTTCACTTTCACGCATTGGAGAAGGAAATGGCAACCCACTCCAGTGTTCTTGCCTGGAGAATCCCAGGGATGGCAGAGCCCAGTGAGCTGCCGTCTATGGGGTCACACAGAGTCGGACACGACTGAAGCGACTTAGCAGCTGCAGCAGCATAGGCCTGAAAACTTCCCATGCATCGGCTCAAGCAAACCAGTGTTCGGTTTGTAGGTCATTTGTCTTCCAGTTTATATAACCCATAGAATAAGTAATTTCTTTTCCCTTCCTCCATGCTGCTTATCTCCCTAAGGCAGATGACGTGAATGTATATAGTCACTGAATATGTTCAAGATTTTCCAGACCACAACTTCTTTTCCCCTTCTCTCGTCTTCACGTATAGAAAGGTGGCCACGTTAGGTAGAAAAGATACAGGAAAACAGCATAGGTGGATGACAGAATGGCCAGATGGAGTTCTCTCTTTTCTAAGTCCTGCCTGCTGAGCAAAGCTATTTGCAAAGACATATAAACTTTGCTGTCCCCCCACCCCCTGTTTAAGGACACTCTGCATTTTCTGAGTGGTAAAGGCGCAACAGAAACAGATGGCCTGTTCTTAGCTCAGCGGCTTCCTGTGGCAAAATCTCCAGCCAACCAAATGAACTGAGGACATGTGTTATTCCTAGGCAGGGTCATCTAGGTACAGGTCCCCGAAGATTTGGTAAGTAACTGAAATAAGAAGGAAATACTTCTCTTTAATGAGAAAAAGTGTATAATCTCTTACACAGAACCCCCGCCCCCAACCCAGTCCCACCTTCCAGGGTAGATATTAACATTTGGTCTTCAGAACCAACCTGCTTGTTTTTGACCCGTAGTCCAGAAAGATAAAGCGCTAGGAGGAGGTGCCTCCAGAGGCTGCACTGATTACCTTCCCCCCTACCTTGCCGCAGGCTAAGAAAACATGTTTTTTAAAAAGACATCTGTGCAATACAACACGTTTACCTCTCTCGGCTTTTCAGCACCTATCTCCAATATCTGCGGCCTTTCTCTGGTCTTCGCTGATTTTTATCCACATCTTTAGGAACCAGGGGTCAGCTGGCAAAGTACCTGGTCTCTTTACCTTGCAGCTGGTAGACCCCCTGCACGTGGGTCTGATCGGTAACTGATCTGGCCTCTCTGGCTTTGTGGAGCAGTCTGGAGCCGCGACTCTGCATAATAAGTTAAAATATGAAGCAGATCTGTAAAGGCTCGTGGTGAAGCTGACGAGTTAATGCGGACAAAGGACTTCAGAGGGCACTGTCTTCCTTTGTTTGCAAGGAGAGAAATTTCTCAGCACGAATACCTGGAGGGACCGTGCTTAAAGGAAAGTGGGGTTAAAGGACCGAGAGGGCCTTGATTTCTAGTCTCTGGATTTGGGGCGCGCCAGGGGGAGCCTCCTCTGCCTGTTAAACCATTTCTGCCTCTAATATTTAAAAGAAAGCTGGGAAGTGGGGATCTCCACTCTAGCTATAGGGCTAGGCCATTGCAAGTAGCCGTGTGCCCTCGAGCTGGACAATTCACTTCAGATCTCCCTGGACCTCAGATTCCCAATCCGTAAAAAAAAGAGGGGGGCTGGACCGGTAATCTCAACAGTTCATTCATATACTTTATTACAAATGGCCAATAAAAAGAAAAACAGGCATTTCAGCTCCCAGTGGAAAGACAAGCCCTTGGTACAAAGATCAAAAATGGGTTTCATAAATAGTGATTGCCGTTTGAGATTTTCTAATCACTTTTCCTTTTCGTGGCACGCGGAGCTTCAAACGTGTATGGGCTGAACCATTTCTCTGCTGAACTCCTACCTAACACAACCCGGCGATAAAAGATAGGAAAGGGCCAGGTCTGAGGGGGCGATTAAAGGTTTATCACTACAGGGAGGTGGCGGCGTGGCAGCTCTTTGGAGCAGTTGGTTTTGAATCAAGCGGCCACAGCGATTGGCTGCAAAGCACGTGGTGCGCGCTCCGCCGGACAGCGCCCGGCTGCTGCTGCCTAGGGCGGCGTGGGGCAGATTTCGGCCGCGGGTGCCGCACCCGCGGTGGAGGGTGGGGGAGGACGTGGGGGCAGGAAGCGCCCGGGGCTCGAGTCTTTCTGGTCCCCTGCCCTACAGAGAAGCCCTACAGCCCGGCTTTGCCCAACCTGCGGAGTGCCTACAGTGTCCAAAACTGTGTCCACACCTCGCCACTGTCCTCTTTCCGGGTATCTCGCCCAGCGGGCAGGCTGTGTGCGCCCAGGGCGCGAACCACTAACACGCGTCTCGCCTCTTGTCTCTCTTTGCTGAGCCTCACGTCGGCTCCCGCAACGCGGAGCACACACCTGGGAGGTCGCGCTGTCCCCAACCACCCCAGAAGGGTCCCTCAGCACCGGACTCTGCTCAAGACGCAGACACAGCGACCCAGGAAAACTTGTTTTACTCGCGATTCTCGAAGGTTGCAGCTGCTCGTGGCTGAGATTTCGCATCCGCTTTGTCTCTCTCTCTCTCTCTCTACTTGCCACAGCCCCCTCCCCCGCTTCCTCTCTCGATAACTCCCCCGACACGCTCTCCTCCCCTTCCTCCTCCTCCTCCTCCGCCCGCCGCTTTCACGCGCTTCCTCCCTCCCCCCACTGGTGTCACTTTTTGCCTACGCGCCCTCTCCCCTCCCTCCCTCCCTCCCTCCCCTCCCCGTCTCGCCGCTTATAGCCGGGCGCTGGGCTGCCGGGCGCAGACTGCTCGGGCAGCCGGAGAGGAGGCGGCGCGGCTGAGGCGCTGCAGAGACCGAGTGGAGACGCCAGGCGGCCGCCGGCGCGCACGGCTCTTTCCAGCTCCCTCCCCCGAGCGTTCAGCCCGCCTCCTTCCGCGGCGCCTGCGGCCGCTGGCTCGCTCTTCCCTCCCGAGCGCCCTCCGGGAGCTGCTCCGCGGGTGGCAGACACAGAGTCCGTGACCTGGGAATCGTGAGAGCCCGCGGTAACCAGCCAGCGAGCCGGAGCCCCATGCGCGCTCCTTTCGCCAGGGCAGTCGCTGTTGCTCCCTGGGGCTGAGACGTCTGATCCGTCGCCTCCCCGCCGGGTTACCGAGGCCAGACCCAACTAACTGGTTGTGCACTGTGGCCGGCCGCCGCTGCTGTAAGTCTCCGCAGCCGCCGCGGACCTGTTGCGGGCGCCGTGGGTGTCATGGTCTGCCTGTGTGTGTGTGTGTGTGTGTGTGCGTGCGCGCGCACCGCGGAGCCTGGAGCTCCTACTTCGGTGGCGGTGAGGAACTGTTCTCGGGCGGAGACCCCGGCCCGCCGCTGCGCCCTTCCGGCAAGCAGAGCCGGGCACTGCCCGAAGGGCCTCCTCTGCGCCGCCGGGACGAGCCGCTGGGGAGAGAGGAGCTCAGCCAGGATACGATCGACCCCCCGCCCCCGCCCCGCGCCGCCCCACTCCCCTCCGCGGGAAGGGCTATGCCTAGCGCGCGGGATTGTTTGTTCCCCTTGCACCCTACGCGGCACTGGGGTCACGCACAGACACCCCTAGTGAGGGCATGTTCACTGCGGCCAGATGTCTGTGGGGAATGAATGAAAACTGCTTTCTAAAAAATTAGTTTTTTGTCATTCAAGTTGTTTAGCCTTAACATGCTTAGTTTCGAAGGATAGGAATTGGTAGGCGGGGTGGAGATGAACCACTGAACTTGGCGTGTATCTGGTGTCGCCCACACAGGCATGTGTTAAAGAGCGTTACAGGTGCTATAGAGGACTCTATGGTAAAATGCTTTTCTTGTTAACAGTCTCTTTATAGTGTTGTTCCTTTGTTATCAATAATGTAAATTGCCTGAGAAAATCTGCCTAGTTTCTCCTTCGATGGCCTGGAGATCAGGTTCAAAACTTAAAGAAATGTGACGCGCTGCTAAGTGTTGGAGGCTGAGATCCTGGTTAAAGAGCATTAAGTGAACTGAAGTTACTGTAGCCAGAATTCCTTTTGATGTTCACTGGTAATAGCAGCCCTTTTCTCCTTCTTTGTAGAGGCAGGTTAAGTATATGTGTTCGTTTTTTGGCCACTTACTTGGCATGCAAATATTATTTCTCTGGGGGCTTAAAAAATGCCAGAAGGATGATTCATTCCGTGTTGAAGGTGTGTTTAGAGGCTGTATACATAGTTTCTGCTGATGTTTTCATGTTTGCATACTTTTAAACCAAAAGGCAAGTTGTCTCCCTTGGGTCTTCAAGTGTACCTTTTAATCAAATATTCCTGCAAGATTGTTGGTTTTTGACTGTGACACACTTCTCCATCTGGGTGGCATCCAAGATGACAGGCTAGGCTCTTCTGCTGGCTTTTGAACCTACTTGGGAAATCCAGGAGCATAAACACAGGCTGTAAAGAGATGCAGATCCTATATCCCAGTCTTCTAAACTGTTATGTTAAGTATAAGCCTGGCTATGAGTGTTGTTTTACACTGCTCAGGGAAATGCCTTCTGGGCCTGGTGGGTGTGATTCCAGCTCAATCTGCAGGCACTTTGGTGCTTCTGTACCTTGTGCAAGAGCCTCATTCTTCTGTCAGCTGCATTCACTCTCACACAGAAAGAAGGCAGCTTTTTTTTTTTTTTTTTAATTGAAATACAGTTGATTTACAATGTTGTTAGTTTCAGGTGTGCAACAAAGTATTCAGAATACACACACGTTTATGAATTCTTTTCCATTATAGGCTATTGCAGGGCGTTGAGTATATATGCTATACGGTAGGTCCTATACTATACAGTAGGTCCTTGTTGGCTGTCTATTTTATATATAGTAGTGTGTGTATTTTAATCCCAAACTCCTAATTTATTCCTCCTTTCCCCCCTTGGTAACCATAAGTTTGTTTTCTATGTGTGTGTCTATTTCTGTTTTGTAAATAAGTTCATTTCTATCTTTTTTTTAAAAAAAAGGTTTTCTATTTACGCAATATCATATGACGTTTGTCTTTATCTGACTTACTTTGTGTGATAATCTCTAGGTCCATCCAAGGGAGGCAGCTTTTGAGATTGCTTTGGAAGCATTAGTTAAAAAAAACATTAAAAAGCATAGCTACTCATTTGGAATTCTTCTAAGTTTCTATATAAGGCATAAGAGTATTTATACCATTTTTTTGAGGTTTAGGCTAAAACTCTTCCTCAAAGTACTTAAGATTGAATGTGCTCATGCAAATGGTGACTACAGCAGTTGAACAGCAGGGATGCTAATTCAGGTTTTGAACACATTGGAGAACCTGGTGCATTTACATAGGGTCCTGTCGGTTGCTCTTCGGAGCATTGGGCCTTGGGTGACATGGACTAGACCTTAGAGGCTTAGCTTGGGGTGGGGGTGATGCTGCCCTCTTCACCATTTGTCACAGATCAGGTCACTGTGGAGACTGCTGGGTGCTTCCTAAAGTCTTAACATCAGAGCCCTAGGACTCTGTTGTTTATTTTCTTCTCCAGTAAATCATGGTTACTCATGATGAAAAGTTACATGCCTAAAATAAAAGAAAACAAGTTGCAACTCCTAATAGTATGAGACCAGTGAGTCAAAGGCACCTGCCTCTGTTGTTCTCTCTGCCTGCCTTGCCTCCGCTAGTGGTTGAAGGAAACAAGGCTGGTAAGGACTGGCTGTACCCTGTTTGGAACAGATACTGTATCAATGCAGTTCACCATCCTGGAATAAACAGCTTCCCTAAGAATCCTCTGACAGGCGGGTTCCTGAAGCCTTTATTCCTTTGACTTAACAGAAGGGTAGGGTTAAAAAGGAAGAAGATAATTCAGTTTTTGAAGATAGGTGCTAGGCATGTCCTGTATCTTTAGCCTACACTTTGATTACTGAGGAGAGCCAAAGAGTTGATTCGGTTCTGCTATAATTCCCATTTAGATACTGAGGGAAGCACTGTAGTCGGCAAATAAATTCTAGAGTGACCCTAGGTTAACAATGGCTGGCAACACACACACACACGCGTGTGTATGTGTGTTTTGATTTCGATAAAGTAACATTTGCATTCTGATCTCCCTATATACAGGTGCCAGCACTTGCAGGTACCCAGGGATGGTCCTGGTGATCCCTGTGTAATCGAGAGAGAGCAGTGGATACATGCTTTGTTCTTGCAGCTGGTTTTTTAAGAACTGACTTAAAGCAGGGAGAACAGAACAACGGAACTCCTGAGTTTGCTACTCAAACTAGTCTTTCTTTTCTGGGCACAAATCCCCATTTTGGAAGCTGGCCAGAGCAGAAAAGGTGGGTGGTAATTGAGGCCAGAGTCTATTCTGTGTTTCCAGGATAGCTTGCTGATCAGTATATGGTCATGTTTATGTTGGGGCTCTTTTAGGACTGAAGTGGTAGAGGTGCCTGGTTAGAAATGATTTGTAATGTTAAGTAAATGTCTGGTCACTTCAGAAGTTGGCTTACACCTGTGGTTTTAGGGTTACAATTTCCATTTACTGTACCTACACTTGGGTAAAGACAGTGGGTATTACCAAAGGAATTCTTAATGGAATTAATTAGTAGGTATTTGTCTTACACATGGCTTTATGTTGCATAGGGCATTAAAACTTGTGCCCATCCCGGCGTTATGAGAACTGGAGGCCTGACATTGCAAGTGACCAACCCTGAATCAGCTGGACCAGGGCAGGGACCTGTGAGAACGAGACCTTGATCCTCTTGGCTTTTGCTGACTTACATTCTCAAGGACTTTAACATCCTGAAAGTTGGCAATCAGGTTTTCCAAGATGAACCTGCTCTTGAGCAGTGACTTTTTTTTCCCTAAACAACGTATAGTTTACATAGCTCAACAGTAGTGTAAGTGCCTTTCCTTATCGGTAACTGTCTCTGGCTTTGGATAGGCCTGGCCAGCCATTATTCAGAATAGTAGGCAGCGGGGCCCACAGCGCAGTGTTCTGTTCCCTCGCGTCTTTTGTCTTCTGGTTTCGACGGGGGCTTTGGCTCGGCTGTTCTGCACACTGGGAGCATCTCTGTTCAGTAGCTGTGTCTGGTTTTTTGCAGGAGTGGAAACAATGTCTGTCAGTGTGCACGAGAACCGCAAGTCCAGGGCCAGCAGTGGCTCCATCAACATCTACCTGTTCCACAAGTCCTCCTACGCGGACAGTGTCCTCACTCACCTGAACCTGTTGCGCCAGCAGCGCCTCTTCACTGATGTTCTTCTCCACGCGGGCAACAGGACCTTCCCTTGTCACCGGGCGGTGCTGGCTGCGTGCAGCCGCTACTTCGAAGCCATGTTCAGCGGGGGCCTGAAAGAGAGCCAGGACAGTGAAGTCAACTTCGACAATTCCATCCACCCGGAAGTCTTGGAGCTGCTCCTCGACTATGCCTACTCCTCCCGGGTCATCATCAATGAAGAAAATGCAGAGTCGCTCCTGGAAGCCGGCGACATGCTGGAGTTTCAAGACATCCGGGATGCGTGTGCCGAGTTCCTGGAAAAGAACCTGCACCCCACCAACTGCCTGGGCATGCTGCTGCTGTCCGACGCGCACCAGTGCACCAAGCTGTACGAGCTCTCCTGGCGGATGTGTCTCAGCAACTTCCAGACCATCAGGAAGAACGAAGATTTCCTGCAGCTGCCCCAGGACATGGTAGTGCAGCTCTTGTCCAGTGAAGAGCTGGAGACCGAAGACGAAAGGCTTGTGTACGAGTCTGCAATTAACTGGATCAGCTACGACCTGAAGAAGCGCTACTGCTACCTCCCAGAGCTGTTGCAGACGGTGCGGCTGGCGCTGCTGCCGGCCATCTATCTCATGGAGAACGTGGCCATGGAAGAACTCATCACCAAGCAGAGGAAGAGCAAGGAGATCGTGGAAGAGGCCATCAGGTGCAAACTGAAAATCCTGCAGAACGATGGTGTGGTGACCAGCCTCTGTGCCCGGCCCCGGAAAACCGGCCATGCCCTCTTCCTCTTGGGAGGACAGACTTTCATGTGTGACAAACTGTATCTGGTCGACCAGAAGGCCAAAGAGATCATTCCCAAGGCTGACATCCCAAGCCCGAGAAAAGAATTCAGTGCGTGTGCAATTGGCTGCAAAGTATACATTACTGGGGGGCGAGGGTCTGAGAATGGAGTCTCGAAAGATGTCTGGGTGTATGATACCCTGCATGAGGAGTGGTCCAAGGCGGCCCCCATGCTGGTGGCCAGGTTTGGCCACGGCTCTGCTGAGCTCAAGCACTGCCTGTATGTGGTCGGCGGGCACACTGCCGCCACTGGCTGCCTCCCAGCCTCCCCCTCAGTCTCTCTGAAGCAAGTGGAACATTACGACCCCACAACCAACAAATGGACCATGGTGGCTCCCCTCCGAGAAGGGGTCAGCAACGCCGCAGTGGTGAGTGCCAAGCTCAAGCTGTTTGCTTTTGGGGGTACCAGCGTCAGTCATGACAAGCTCCCCAAAGTTCAGTGTTACGATCAGTGTGAAAACAGGTGGACGGTCCCAGCCACCTGTCCCCAGCCCTGGCGTTACACGGCGGCAGCTGTGCTGGGCAACCAGATTTTTATTATGGGGGGAGATACTGAGTTCTCCGCCTGCTCTGCATATAAATTCAACAGCGAGACTTACCAGTGGACCAAGGTGGGAGACGTGACGGCAAAGCGCATGAGCTGCCACGCCGTGGCCTCCGGAAACAAACTCTACGTGGTTGGAGGGTACTTTGGAATTCAGCGATGCAAAACTCTGGACTGCTACGACCCAACGTTGGATGCGTGGAACAGCATCACCACAGTCCCGTACTCACTGATCCCTACTGCGTTTGTCAGCACCTGGAAACATCTGCCTTCTTAAATGCCTTGCATCCTGGAGAGAGTGAGCGTGAGGTAAGTCAGCTTAGCTGTAAGTATCTGTATAGTTGAGTGAGCTGTTTAAGCTCGTACGTGGAATAAGACAGGCTCCATATAGCCCATCCTATAGAGGTACTACACAAACTATACCAATAAAAGCACTTGCACCCCAAAGCTTAAACACTTGTGTTGACTACAGCTGCAACCCCCCCAGATCATCAGCAAGTGGTTCTCAGCCTCTACTGAGCCTCAGAATCTCCCAAGGAGCTTTCCAAAATCTGCATACCCCAGAGGCTGGGTTTGTTGGGTCTGGATGGGTCCCAGGCATTAGCATTTTTAGAAAGTTCTTCAGTGCTTCTAATTATGACCTGGTTGGGAACCCTGACCTATGTTAATAATGCCAGCTGATGTCTTCTGAGCCTTCCCCATTTGCTGGCTGTTGGGCTGTGTGTTTCACATGGATCTTTTCATTTGGTCCCCACAACAACCCTGTGGGATATTATTACAGGAGCACTTTATAGATGAAAACACCTGATGTACATAGGGGTTAAGTAAGTTGCCTGAGGTCATAGGGCTTAGCAGGCGGAAAGGTTGGTCAGGACCTCAACCCAGGCAGCCTGGCTGTAAAGCGTAAGCTCTTCAGCTCTTGCCAAATGGGCACTTAGTACACGTCACACTGGTATCACCCCAGGAGATAATTGTTGATATTTAGACTGAGCTTCCTCCCACCCTTTTTGGAATGAAGTAGGGTTTCAAAAATCGAATGCTGAAAATTATTCCCAGTGTATTCTGTCCAAAATTATTTATTAGCTTATTTAAAATGTCTCCCCACCGCTTCCCCCATCCCCAAACTGTCCCCTTTAGGGCATTCACTAACTTTCGTGAAATCTGGGTCTGTCCTTGGAAAAAGTTACACCTGCATTGTATGAGCTTGTCTGATGCGTGGACACAGAGGCATCCAAACCGCCCTCCCTGCAGCTTTTCAGAGTTAATCATTCAGGCTGACCCCATTGTCAGGGTGAACAAAAGTTGTGTTTCTGTGTCATATATCTGAGTACATAATGGTTGTCTTGTGTACTTAAGAGTATATCATACTCTTGGTTCAAATAATTAATAGGCCTTTGCAGTTCAGGGTTCAGGGAGCTAATGACTGCCTTGCTTGCTTGTAAAGCGCTCTCAGGATTGGCCCTGAAGTCACTTAAGCACGTGTAAGCGTAGCACAGAGCACATGGAATGGGTTGATTTGTTTTGGTGACTAGAGGGCTTGTTACTAATAATAAAAGGATGAAGTTTAAGAATCTGCTTTGGAGAAGCTGCTTGTGAAAATGAACTCATTACTTGGAAAGGTTTGGTTCTGTGTTTAGTATGTTTCACACCTTTCAAGGGGGCCGTCCAGCAAAGGGGGCTTGGACTCTTCATTTGTCTTCTCTTTCCTCATCTCTTACAGCTTGTTTAGAAACACCAGTAAAATTGACCTCCCTTTCACATGTAATCTTTCCATTTCTTTCATTTCTTCTTCATCTCCTCCCGCCTGTTACAGTTGGTACAGTTCTTAGTAGCGTAATGTTTACCTGTACTGAGATACTGTCAGGGATGCAGGCCTGTCCTCTGGGGAGCGAATAGGGTAACTTCCAAACCAAACTGGTTTTTGCAGCCTTGCTGGCATCTCAGTAATCCTGAATAAACAAATGCTCTGAAAGGGGTTACTTCATTGGCGATATAAATGCATTACTCAACTCTAAAGCAAGTTTAAAGAACCTTCTAGGCAGAAGCATCAATTAACAGCATGCTAAATTGGGTGTTAGTCCAGAATTGACTATATTTGCATAGGAGAGCCTTAAAAATTGCCAGTGACAGTAATGATACTTCCAAGTGGTAATTGGCTTGGCATCATGTGTCTGGTTCTAGCCTTCAGCTGTGGAGTCTGCACCTCTCTGCACTTCAGATTTCCCCTTTGTTAAATGAGTGATTCGAATTGTGCTTTCCTTGAGATCTCTCCCAGTTTAGACTTGGATGAATTGATAAATGAGAAAAAAGCAAAGAAAGGGGTAAAAATACCTAGCCCATGTCTGTAACATATTAAGTATCCAGTACTCTTATAGTTTTCTTTCCTCCCTTCAATTTAGACCTTACCTCGAAGTAGAATTAGCTTTATGTGTTGTGGGAAAATGAGGTTTCTATGACTGTTACCTGCTTGTTATCTCTATACTTCATTTTTGGTACCTTCTTTCTCAGCCCAGAGTGAGTATGTTAGCAAACACTTGAATTCACCCTCTCCTGGGTCTTTGAACCTATTTAATCACACATGTCCGGCCCCTGGGAAATGGAGCAAAAAAAGTGTTGGGTTATATTCGAAACATATCCTCTCCACTCTTGGTGCTATTAGCCAGAGTCAAGCACAGGACAAGCAAATTTGAGGGGGCTAGATTGCCTTTTTAAAGGATGGTGTGGGCCTGATCAAAGCCACTCTTGCAGTTTCCGATGGGGAGAATGTTGGTTTAAATTTTTAAAGTTTACTGCACACAAGATAGTGTTAAAACACTTAAGCCGGATGGAGTGACTTAAAAGAAGTACTGTGTAGGTATCAGTCGTGAGCTGCAAGTGCTTCCGGGACTTGGCTTTGCCTTCCAAATGTAGGTGCTACCTGAATTAATACAGTGTTAACACAAAGTTTCCCTCTGCCTGAAAGCTTATCCACCAAGGTGATTTTAACTCTTTGTTGCTACTCTGTCAGCCCAGGGAGGGACAGAAAGGAAATGCCTTTGATTTCACTGCGTGTTCATGGTGCTCTGTGGCCCCAGCTTGACAACACTTGGATTTTGGTTTGCTTTGTTCCCTGCTCCCCTTTCTAGAGGTGTTTTTGTTTTGGGTCTTTTTTTGGTTTGTTTTTCTGTTTGAGTATGCAACATCTTGAAACTTCATATTATTACAAGATACATTCTTTTGGCCTCATGTTGATGTATAGGTTCCAAGGAGGTGGGGGTGGGGGATGACACCGTAGTCTAAGGAATGTCTTGAAAGCTTGAATCACTGTTTTGAAATGGAAGAAACAGCTAATGGAATGAATCAGACTTCTGAACACAGGAGAGAAAGAAGGACTCCGTGCGTGATGAGCGGCCGCTCCTGAATTCCCTTTGTCTCTACTTGGAATTTCAGCATTGGGGCTGCAGATTCCTATGCTAGGGCTGGAAATGTGCTCCAAGACCAGGTAGGGGGAGCTTTTCAAAGACAAAAGCCCTCTGCGAACTCTCCTTATGTAAAATTAGACTTAACCAGGTGTGAAGGATGGGTGGTGTGAGAAACCACCAGTTCCCATGAAACCTGCAAGCTTGTGCTTACAGCACCTTGAATTTATGATCGACGGTCGGTCAGTCCTGTAGGTGATAATGCTGAATGCTGCACGCCACAGCCCGAGTCTCATAAGTGTGGACTGATGAACTTGGAGAATAAACTCCAGCCTTGGCTGCTGAGGCCTGGTGTGCTGTCATGTGAAAAGAAGCGAGACTGATTTCTGCCGTAATGAATAGCAGAGATGCATTTAAATAAGAGGATTAATATGTCTGCTTTCTATATGGTGAATAAATTTAATTTGGAATCCTTTATGGTAAATGGGCCAAAGAGGGTGGGGGTGAGTTGGCAAAGGAATCTCTTGTGACCCTCTGGGGATCACTTTACAGTGGCGCTGTTTAACCACGGAGAGGAATTACGCATATCAGAAGCAGAAGAGGTAATAGCACCTAGGTGTATAGGTTTGATTTGCATGTATGTCTGGTTAATCAGGAAGTGAGGATCTTTTCTGTGGATACCATTGTTTTTGCTGGAGCGTCTGCATGCACGAATGCACAAGTGTGCTCATTTAAGTCTGGCATTTTAAATGTCTTTGCACATTGCCTACCAAATGTGTAATTAAGACCTTTAGAAGCAATATTGACCAGCTCTGTCCTGAGTTTAATTTTTTTTTTTAGATTTGAAACTAACAAAAAATCTTCCTTCTCTTCTATTTTAGCTGACTCCATCCCTCGATGAGACAAGATGCGATTTCTACTTTAGAGAGGCCAAATCGAATGAAAGACAAGAAAAAGGAAAAGAAGTTGCTACAAGACTCTCATCCAATCCACCGCACCTTGTAAATGCTTCTAACTGGACATGAAGGAAGGGGGTGGGGGAGGGGGTGGGATTTTCAGCGCAAGTAGCACATGGTTTAAATATGAATGAACAAACCTGTGATCTAGTCCTTGTCTTGTAATTGTGGATTAATGTCAGCATTAATCAGCTTCTCAAAGGGAGAGAAAAGCTAGCCCTTTTTCCTTGCTGTACCATATTCAGCATTTGATTTTCCATGGGTTCCACCACTTATGTGTAAAATTTGAAATGGTTGTCACCTCTCTCTGAGGCGCAAGCTTGAAGCCTCCACACCAGCTGCTGTTGGAGATTTGAAAACCCGACTGTGGGGCCAGGAGGGGCGGTGGCTGGGCTGGCTGCAGAAGTGAGGACCGCTGGACTCCACGCTAATCTCCCAGGGCTGTGCTCCCCAGAAACACTTCTGAACAATGGGGACATTGTTGGTAGCTGTTTGCTAGATGTTCTTTTCTATTTATAAGTGACTTTAAACTTTCCCTTGGCTGGTAAGAAATGTGTTGTAGATTTAGCTATTTATTGTTTGAATCCTGCATGCTGAAACAGTGCTTCCAGTTGTCTTCACGTGTATGGACGTGTGTGAATGGTTGTACGTTTTGCACAATTTTGTGACTGTTGTGATGTGCTCTGCTGCACAAAAGTGAAAACTTTGGCGTTACAATTAGGGGTATAACTGGAGGGTGGGTTGGGCAGGGTTGGGGGGCCAGATTTTGTAAATGTCAAGACAGGGAAAGATTACAAAATAGAAACGTAAAGTTACATCCTAGAGGTAGGGAAAGCATGAAGGTCATTTTTTTCTTAAACTTAAATCAGCTTTGGGGTGTCGTGGGCTCTGGTCATGCCAGTGGCTCCTGGGGCAAGAGAAGCCTTCTTTCTGTCCTTCCCATCCCTGTTCGATTTACTTGCTTCTGTCTCAGCTACTGAAGTTTGGAAAGGACCAAATCACTTGGCAGTTTTTTGTTTTTATTTCCCCTTTGTGTGATATCCTGAAATCCTGGAAATTCTATGGACTAGTTCTGTATATAGGGCACAGGTAAAGGCATTGTCCAAAGTTTATTTATTTATCTATTTATTACCCTGTGAGAATGCTTGGCCATAACCCCAGTTAACAGGCAAAAACAGAACTCGCACCGACAGAAATTAATTCACTCATCAGATTTGCTTGACCAAAACTGGTCGTTCTCTATTCCTGCTGTAGCGTTTAGCAAGTGCTAAAAGTTCTCCAAGGTGATATTCAGAGGGGCACAGTGTAAACTTCAATGCTCCCTCTAGGTAAGTCTCTAAAAGCACTCTTTGGTGCACAAAAGTGACACGTATGGCCCCCCAAACACCAAAGAACTGTAAGCAGTGGCCCCCGCGGAGAGGCCTCCCTGGAGAGCTGGGAATGGGTTGTGAATACATTCTTTGCTAGTTCCAGTGCTTGTTTGCTAAACATGTGCCGTGATAGGTATTAGTGGTAGACTCATAGATGCTTCCTCGCAAGTGTCCGGGGAAGCCCAGCATTTGCAACTCACACTGCTTCCATTGCTGTTTCTCATAATATTGTATCTTAGAAAATAGGGTTTAAGACCAATAACCTTTGACATTGTGTGTTTGCATTGTCTAAAGACAGATAAATCCCTCACATTTCTCTCCACCTGAATTCATTAGACTAATTGTACATGTCTGTCCCTGCCGTGAATAAGTGGGCTATAGTTGGACCAAAATAAATGAGCCATTGAAATCAAAGGGAGGGTCTCAATACTTTCTAGCAGTCAGTCCCTCGCTCTTAGATGTGTTCTAAGCAATGCAAATGTCTGATTGTACCCTGGCAGTATATTGTAGCAGTTACAGCTCCGTAGTTTATGATGCAAATCTGGCAAGATCTGGGTGTCGCTACATGGCTTTTGAGAGCAGGGTGAATTTTCTGCAGCTGTTTCGAAGTTGTGGTCTGCCCTTGAATCCTCTATTAATTGCAGTGTGTGAGCCAGAGGGAGCGGTGGTCAGAGTGGGCCTGCAGCCTGCAGGGAACTTTCTGGACTCCTGCTCTTTGAATTGACAGAGGCATCTGGGCTCACTACTTGACCATTCTCACCCTGTGAAATGTCCTACACTTTGAAGCAAATACAATTCACAGCACAGCGCACACAAAAACCTTGGCATAAGACAGAGAAGGTTCTTCTTATTCTGTGGACTGGTTGCTGTGGAAACGGATAACAAAGGGCAGCCTTCCACTTCTGGTATAATTGTGTAGACCCCTTTTCTCTGGGCTTGACACCTGTCTGAATAAGAATGATTAGAGCTGAATAATATCCCTCTCTTGACTATTTTGAGTATGTGGTTAACGTACAAAACTAAGTTGAAGAAGTAAAGTGTTCGTGTTCATATGTACTTGTTTGCTACTACATTTTTGAGGTTTTGTCAAACTGTTATTTTTTTTTTTCACAATGTGAAACTGAAGGTCAAATAAATTATTAGAGATTTTCTCTTCATTGTGTGTATGGGTCATTATTGAATATAATTTTAAGCATTGAAAAATTGTGCTTTTTCTAGTTGAATTCAAAAGAGGATCATTTCAAATTTTTCTGGGTATCCTCTATTTCACCATTTGGTTATATCCATTTATTAGAGCAATTTTGCTCTAATTTTTAAGTAATTTAAAGTTTTGGCCTTTAGAATATTTAAGCAAACCCAAAGTATACCTCAGTTGGGCTTTCTGATAGTTTAGAATATAAAGTCATGTACTATGTAGTGATAAGACAACATGCTTAATATACAGAAGGAATTTAGTTTTTGTACTCCTCATGGGAGATGTTTTGTGAGAAAAGAGGCTGGAGGTAAATCCTGTTTTCATCTGACACTGACTTAGAGTCATTTAAAGTAAGTGGAAATGTATGCATATTATTTCTTTGAAGTGACACGAAAAATCACAAGTTTAACCCCTCTGGTACACTTAGCTTCTTTCCAGTTGAAAGCCGCCATCCCAGCCGGCTCATTGTAAAGCCTCTTGCCTCCACTTCAGGATGGCTTCGTGTCTCATGGAGATGCTCCTTTCTCACTTAAGGTGGACCCCTTGTTGTTTTAACGGGCAGAGCAACATTGGGCATAATCTTTTTTGGATAGACAATAAATACTGCCTAATTATAAGTCTAGGAGAGACACAGTAAGCAGAATACAATTACTGCCCTTGGACTTGGACCAAGATGTCAGAGCAGATGCCTCAGGTTTTACAGAGGCGTCATTCAGGCCCATGCTGGGTGAGGCTGGTCCGGAGCCAAGCCTTGAGAACAAGTGACAAGAGTCCTCCGGTCCCTCGGCACACAGTGCTCGTGACCCATGGAAGCCCTGCTGGTGACGTCATCTATGACACCACGTGATGTGGTGAGAGGGGAGAGTTAGTGGACACGTGGGACTCAGATGCTGAGGGAAAGCCTTGATGCCAGTCCTCAGAAGGCTGGAGAAGAGTTCATGTAGATGATTTGGACGACTTCTCATTCTCAGGAGTTCTTTATCATCTCAGTAGGGATGTGTAAACAGATTAAAGAAGATCCTAAAGATTCCTAATTTTCATTCATTTGTAAATTTCATTTCATTCAGTTATCCTTACCACCCTAACGGTGGCTGCATTAGTCTGGCTTGCCTTCAAATGTGTATAACGTCAACTGAAATCTGGCCATGGTGGTTTAACCACAGTGGTGAAAACTTTTGGAGGCTGGCAATCCAGGGCTTGGACAGTATGCCTACAAGGCCATCAGGGGTCTGGGATTCTTCTTTAAAAAAACAAAACAAAAATTTATTTATTTTGTTTGGCTGTGCAAAGTCCAGCCGCTGCAGGTGGGATCCTCAGCTGCGGACGTGGGATCCTTTTGTTACGGCATTTTGGGTCTTTAGTTTCAGCATGTGGGATCTACTTCCCTGTCTAGGAATCAAAGTCGGGGCCCCTGCATTGGGAGGGCAGAGTCCCAGGCTCTGGATTGCCCGGGAAGTCCCGGGGGCTCTTCTGCCTCAGCATCCTGGGCATGGGCCTCTGGTCGTTATGTGTACAGGCTGGCAGCTGTGCTGTGCTGCGCTTTGTCCCTCAGTCGTGTCCAAGTCTTGGACTGTAGCCTGCCAGGCTTCTCTGCCCATGGGATTCTCCTGGCAAGGATATTGGAGTGGGTTGCCATGTTCTCCTCCAGGGAATCTTCCCAACCCAGGGATCGAACCGGGGTCTCCTGCCTTGTAGGTGGATTCTTTACCAGCTGGGCTACCAGAAAAGCCCTTGGCAGCTGTGCCTCACAGAACTGCATGTGCATTCTAGGTGGCAAAGATAGGGGTCAAAGGGGAAAAAGTATTTGTCAGATGAAATTTCCTTTTTCTTGAGACAATAAGTTTTCCAAAAAGACCCACCTCAGAAACGTAAACACCTCTCACTGGCCAGAATTGGGTCTCACAACCTCCTAAAGAAGTAAGAGAGCCTGATAAGAGGAGTACTTTTACATACTCCTCTTACAAGGCATGATGCCACCCCATACAAAAAAGTGATTTTTTTTGTTGCTAAGGGTGAAAGGACAGCAGATGTTGCTAAGCAATTGCTGCCTAGGGTCTGCCACAGTGGATAATCCAAGGGTCATTTTAAACAATAGCCCCATTGATGGAGTGACTATGATGCACTGGGGCTGCACTAAGGACGTGCTTTCCTTCATCTCTTAATTCTCATAACAAATGCAGGTAAGTGCAGAGAGGTTTCTTAACATCTCTAAGCCTCAGTTCCTTCCTCTGTAAAATAAGGATGATTAATTTTTGTTGTTCTTGTTCAGTCACTAAGTGGTGTCTGACTTGTTGCGACCTCATGGACTATAGCACGCCAGGCTCCTCTGCCCTCCACTCTCTACTGGAGTTTGCTCAGATTCATGTCCTTTGAGTCGGTGACGCTGCCTACTTCTTTTTCCTCAATCTTTCCCAGCATCAGGGCCTTTTCTAATGAGTCAGCTAGAAACGTTTATTCATATCCTACAATTAAGCACCAAGCTCAGGGCCTGGCACATCGGAGGTTCTCACTAGTGTTCAGCTGTCATTTTTAGACATTTTAAACATCCAGTAAATCAGAATCTGAGTGCTTATTTTGCGTGATAGATTGTGTTGACATGTCCAACGCCTTAATTGATCCTTAGAGCAATTAAGAGGCACTTTTTTTTTTTTTTGGCTGCACCCACGATGCGTGTGGGATCTTAGTTCCCCTACCTGGACTCGAACCCATGCCCCCCACAGTGGGAGCTCAGAGTCTTAACCACTGGACTGCCAGGGAGGTCCTGAGAACAAGCACTGTTATTACCCCCATTTTGTAGATGAAGAAACAGGTTTGAGAGATTAACTTGCCAAGGAAGTGGTGAGGCCTGGATTTCAAGGCATGCTCTATGAACCTGTCCAGGAATGTGGAGGATGGTGACTCATGGGGCTGAGCCTGACTGTGGGAAACCCAGGACTGCCCATGTCTATTGTGTCTGGGAAGGCGTGACTTCATGAGAAGGGCTGAGAAGTTTGCAAGTGGTGAGTCCCACCCTGGACACCAGGACTAAAGAAGGAAAGAGAAAGAAAATCTACTAGGCTGCTCACAATGTTCCTTGATGACAGGTTTCTGAAATTCTGATTGAGGCGAATTTTAAAATAAACGGGGGCCCTGGGTGTTTGTTACACTTGGTAACTCATTGAGCTGCACACTTTGACTCTGTGTACATTTCGTTCGTATAATGGTAATCGCTTAAACGTTGAACATACAAATGGACAATGGCCAGTGCATAATAAAAATAGAATTCTGAACCACTAAAACCTGCGGCAACCAGACCAGGAAACCAACCGTATTATCTCCCGTAACCAGCCCAGAATGTCAGCCTGCAATCTACAAGTCAGACTTGCAGGAAGTCAGATTACTATCTCTAGCAACTGGTCGAAGAAGCCAAACAATAACCTGTGCAACACTTGGCCCCAAACAGCCAGGACTTGATTAATAACTTCCAGCTTTTCTAATTTTTGTTGTTGCTCCCAACTTAGGACTAACCAGAAAAAAATCAAATACCCCCTCCTAACTATCATATCGGAGAAGGCAATGGCACCCCACTCCAGTACTCTTACCTGGAAAATCCCATGGACGGAGGAGCCTGGTAGGCTGCAGTCCATGGGGTCATGAAGAGTCGGAAAAGGCTGAGCGACTTCACTTTCACTTTTCACTTTCATGCATTGGAGAAGGAAATGGCAACCCACTCCAGTGTTCTTGCCTGGAGAATCCCAGGGACGGGGGAGCCTGGTGGGCTGCCGTCTATGGGGTCGCACAGAGTCGGACACGACTGAAGCGACTTAGCAGCAGCAGCAACTATCTTATAGCATGCCTGCTTCTAGTTAGCCTGCCTCCAGCTTCCCTAGGTCACCAGCCTCCAACCAGGGCATATCTGAACCTTCCCTTTTTTCCACTATAAAGCCTTCCCATTCTGTGCCCGCCTTTGAGTCTCTGCCAAAACCAACTGACAGTGACTGACTCCCCTGCGACAGAGCAAGCTCTGAATAAATAGCCTTTGCCTGTTCTCGTTTTGTTGGTTTTTGTTTATTTTGATAGACAAATGTTTGTTCAATAAAAAGTTAAATATTTTAATAAAAGTGTTCATAAAAATGAAGTGAGAACCAACATTTTGGGTTCTGGGGAAGCTGGGCTTTCAGAGGATGTTATTTGCATCCTGCATGTCACAGTAAGATGAAACATACACAACACATATTGTAGGAGAAAAATGGATTTTGAGTTAATGAGGTTGAGATTAGGGCATCTGGTTTGCCAAAAAGAGAGCAGTTGCTTTGTTTGGGAATATTGTGAATAAAGTGAGAACACTTAAGTGAGTTTTACAGCCATATTCATGGTGCACATGAATGTATGAATAAATGCAAAAACTTAGCAGTTAATTCCTGGTCTTGCCTGTCACAAATCTTAAGTGCTTTGCCTGTCTGACAGATACTCAGACAAGCCATCTGTCCTGCATTTGAGTTTAATCACAGACAATGAATTGTAAAGCTCTGTTATTTGTCAGACCTTGGACCACTAAGTGCAAGACCTAACTTTCAGAGGAAAAATAAAGTGTACATTGAAGCTTGACTAGGAATTAAAAGCAATTTGACTAAGTAAATTATAAATCTACCATAATCTCATCCAGCTCTGCTTACAGCCCGGCTTGCTTTGTGAGTTTGGGAAGACCGAATGAGACAAAGTTTCTGTCTTTCTCTTTCTCTGGTCCTGTTTCCTTGGCAACCATAATCTTTATATGGGCAAAGACGGGGGATGGCATCGAGGAAAGGCAGTTGTAGGGGCAGCCAAGTCTTCTATTAATCCTTTTCTTGGGTTGTTGGATGATTTGTTACGAAAAATGATTTTACACCCAGTTTTTAGATGTTGCTGGGGGTGTTTATTGAATATCCTAGAAGGGCTGAGAGCACTTGCTGATACTGTAAATACAAAGAAGATGAAATCAGTAGATACAAATTGGGCACCTGCAAAGTGAAAGCTAAAACGTCTCTCTCTCTGAGGATCTACCTAATCTGTTCACAAGCTCTAAATTGCAAACACCGGGGTACCACTCAGCCACCCCCACACATTCTGGCCAAGTCTGTTGCTGCCAGGAGAACCGTTTTGAAGAAGAGATCTAGGAATTCTGCTATCATGGGTCTGCTCTAAAGGGAAGGAAGGGAGAAAGAAGAAAAAGTAGAAGGATTCTGGGGCAGACGTGCCTGGGGGTGGGGTCCACCTCACATTCCTTTCAGATGCTTACTGAGGTTGCACCTATTCAAGAGCCAGAGGCGGTAAGTCAGCTTATTAAACATCCTGACACCCTTGTAAGTATCTTTCTTCAAGGTCAGTTTTCTGTTGTTGAGGTGTAGAATTGGAAGATGAACTAAAAAAAAGCCCCTTAGAAGCCGCCACTAATGGATGCCAGTGTCTCGATGCCATTAGCCAGCCAGGCAGGAGGGGAGGTGCAGGCATTGTGTGGGGCACCCCCATCCTGCCTTAGGGCATCCAGGGCAAACCCCAAGGGACAGGGGGTGACTACAAGTGGTCTCAGCTGGGCCCACTGAAAAGCTGAAAGCTCCCCTTCTGTTGTCCATTCAGGTTTTCTCTCTACTCCAAAGACAAAGCTTTCGCAATCTCGTGGGATCAGGACTGATTACCCGTCTGGGGTTTATAGCCAACCTTGGATCCTGACTCTCAGCCTGTGCTTCATTTTCTGTGGTGACAATTAAAGCTCATTAAAAAGCTGACACATTGTTTTCAGCCTTCCGCTTGTCTCTGTGATTCACTTAGAAGTTTTAAGAAAAGAGGAGGAGTAACCATATTAGTCACAGGAAAGAATAAAGTTTGGGGCCTCCCTTTCTACATCGTAAAGTTATTGGCAATGGGAGAGTGATTGAATGACTTCCACTAAGTCCTTCTGTTGAGATGGTAACAGCAGGAGATGAAGTTAAGCCTTGTTGGAGTGCCATCCTTCACCCACCAGCAGAGATGTGTATAAGAGACAGCCCTTAGTGGGGGATGTTCTGCCCAAGTGGGGCTCAGACTGGAAGGCACGCCCACGGGAACACTGGGAGTCAGGAGGCCTGGGGGTGTTGTAGCAGCAGGTGGGAGAACAAATGAGACAGGCACGATTTTACTTCAAAAATGTTACCGTTGGTGGGAGGGAGGGATGAGAGGGCAGAGCATGGAAGACTTTTAGGGCCCCTCAGCTATTCTGTATGATACTATAATCATTGAAACGCCCTTATGTATTTGTCCAGACCCGTAGAATATATACCGAGAATGAACCCTAAGGTGATAATGTGTTGGTGTAAGTTCCCAACAGACCCAGGCTGCAACAGATGGACGGCTCTGCTGGGGACTTTGAGAGAGGTGGAGGTTGCGTGTTGCTGGATGGGGGGTTATGTTGCTGGTGTAACCCTGTCCTTTGCTGTCAGTTCTGCTGTGAACCTAAAACTGCCCTAAAAAAAGAAGGTTTATTAAATGCCAAAAAAATAAAAAGAAACAAAAAGAGTCTTTAAAGAATGTCAAATAAATTGTTAAACCTAAATAAGCTATGTAATATATATTTTAAATTGTTACCACGGGTGGACTCCATGTACTGGAAAGAGAAAACTCTCCCACCCCTGCATTCATTGACCCAGGACCCCGGATCACGCCCTCCTAGTGGAGGCTTAGGACGTGAAGTCATGATGGGGAACGAGCCACCAATTATAACATCACTGCCAGAAGGATGCGTCCTACACTCCAAGCTGCAAACTTACAATTCACTGTCAGAACCGACTGACTCACAAATTAATGACAGTTGGTATTTTGGCAAATACCTACACATGAATATGTGCATTCACTGTATAAGTGCTGATCCAGAGATTTTTATTTCTGCACATTTTTTTTTTTCCTTCATAAGACTTTGTGTTTGAAATTTAAGGACTGTAATATATTCTTATTTCCATGTTCAGGTATTTTTCTAGAGGAGAAAGTCAGCTTCATAAATGGCAGTTGTTTTTCAGTCAGTAGGTCGTGTCTGATTCTTTGCAACCCAATGGACTGCAGCAAGCCAGGCTTCTCTGTGAAAGTTGCTCAGTCTTGTCTGACTCTTTGTGACCCCATGCACTATAGAGTCCATGGAATTCTTCAGGCCAGAATACTGGAATGGGTAGCCTTTCCCTTCTCCAGGGGATCTTCCCAACCCAGGGATCGAACCCAGGTCTCCCACATTGCGGGTAGATTCTTTATCAGCTGAGCCACCAGGGAAATCCAAAATACAAATGCCTGTGTGACTAGAAATTCGTCATTCACTGGTCTATTGGCTGGGAACATTTTCTTTTGAAATAATCAGAGAAGAAAGAGATAATAATCCCAGGTTGAAATATAGAAATGTTCAGAGATAAAACAAGCCATTTGGGAATAACAGTGGGTCTTTCAAAAGTTCTGGAAGCACTGATTAAAGATAGCTGGGGGAAGCAGGGTGTCTGTCTCAGATGACACAGTTTGGCCTTGCTGGCTGGGGCTAGGGCAGACGGCTTGAGCAATCTGTGAAGAGGCACCTTGGGAATCCCTCGGGGGTGGAGAATGGGGTGGAGGACAGAGGCGTGATGGAGGCGGGTAACATGTTGGGTGACCTTTGCTGCCAGCAGACCAGAGAGGAGGCTGTGAGGAAGATGGGTCTTGGGGGATGACTGCCTGTACAATCTCTGAATGGCACCCCCAGCTTCTCTTGCCATCCAGGAACCACGTCCAAAGGCAGAAAGTCACCCTCGGGAAGGGATTCCCGAGGCCTCTGGGCTGGCTCTGCGTGTGCCCTAAATGCTGCACATTCAGTGAGTTACTCAGGCTGGGAGGTGAGCTGTCATCAGCAGATCGCTTCCTGCCTCTGAGAGCAAGGGCTGGGCAGTACCCTTCCCTTTGCATCTCCGAGGAAGAGTGTAGTGGCTCTTTCAAAACAAGAGAAGAAAGGGGCCACCCTCCAGGTGGGAAGGGGTGGTGGGCGCTGCACCTGGAGACCAGGGGCCCGGCAGCAGCCTCAGTGGGGAGCAGAAACAGGGGAAGCGGAGAGGGGTGAAGAGCCCTCACCTCCGCAGGTCTGGCTCATGCCCGGACAGCCACGTTCACAGGTGGAGCTGGAACAGTGTCATTCTGTAATGAACGTACATGGTACCTGTAACCCACCGTATGGGACAGAGCCTATAAAAGAGGGAAGCGGGGGAACTTTCCTGGATCCAGTGTTTAAGACTCCACACTTTCAATGCAGGAGGTGCAGTTTAAATTCCTGGTCAGGAAACTAAAATCCCACATGCCAAGCGGTCCCTCCAAAAAAGAGAAAGGAATGAGGGATGAGTAGACGATGGAGCTGTTGATGCCTGGCAGGTGTCTCACTAGCAACAGGAAACATTAGTATTTAGAAAAGCTCTTTCTCTCCTTCCTGCCTTGCTTCACAAGGGTCTGTGTGACTAGAATGATTCAGACCTGGGATGTGGTCTGAATCTCTCTCCACTTTCTCTGGTCATTTCCTCATATTCTTCAGGCCTTTCTCCTGAACATCTCTTGCTGGGTTCATCCTGTCTTGATGTCTGCTTCTCAGAAAGTGTTAGTCACTCAATCATGTCCAACTCTTTGGGACCCCATGGACTGTGGCCCATCCATGGAATTCTCCAAGCAAGAGTAATGGAGGGGGTTGCCTTTTCCTCTTCCAGGGGATCTTCCCCATCCAGGGATGGAAACCGAGTCTCTAATGTCTCCTGCATTGCAGGAAATTCTTTACCGTCTGAGCCACGTGAGGACCCGACTAACCCAGGAGGGTCACAGCTGAAGACTGAGATTGAAATCGCCACCTACCTGCTATCTCACCCCTTGACCCTGTGATTTCATGTGGGCCAGGCAGGTGTAGGAGCAGGTGAGGGAAGGTTTCCAATAGGGATGAGATCATCCGCATGGCCTAGCTCTCAGTATCACACTTTCAGAGGGATAGTTTTTTTTTCACTTTCATTTTTATATTCAGTGGAGATGACTAAATGGTTTTGAAAACGTCCTAGCATTTGGCAGCAATCTGCCTGAGCAGAGTGATATGATTGCTCTGCTCACAACTAAGCTGCAATTTTCGGCAGGATTTCCAGAGTGCCTCAGCATCTAACAACTCATGAAAACTTGGTGGTAATTTCAGGATGCCTAACATCTGTTTGTTCGTTTCGTTACAAGTCACCTGGGCAAATGCTCTTCCTCCCTCTGCCCCATAAATGAGCTAATATCCAATTAGAACATTCTGGTTAATAGCAGCAGCAATCATCCAGGGGCAGTCTACAACAAAGCCTTAAAAGTAATGGTACTTCCCCATGTTAACAAAACCAAACCATTATTTTCTCTTAGCTCAGACGGGCTATTTGCTGATGCGTTACCAGCTATCACAGCTTATTCTCTGAGGAAGCAGCAGCCTCGGTGTCTTTGAAAAGAAACTGCTCCTTTCATCCAGCGGTTTTGAATAAAAAGATTTGGGAGCAATATAATGTGCATTTTTACAATAACGTGGTTCCATAATAGCACGGTGGCTCATCCCTTTCTGATCAGTTTTAAAAGCGTGACTATTGCATCTATTCAAGATTTTCCAATGGAGACCTTTGAGCATGCTTTTGAAATAGATGTTGAGCATGCTGAGTTCCATGGTTATTTCTCCTCTGTTTGTTTTTTTTTTCCCCTGTGAAATGGCTATCATGTTACTCAGGAAGAGCATGATGATTGAACATACCTGCAAAGGTCTGAACAGCTTTGGAAGCAGCAGGAAGCCCACCCTGATCACCTTCAGTTTATTAAACATCCTGACACCCTTGTAAGTATCTTTCTTCAAGGTCAGTTTTCTGTTGTTGAGGTGTAGAATTGGAAGATGAACTAAAAAAAAGCCCCTTAGAAGCCGCCACTAATGGATGCCAGTGTCTCGATGCCATTAGCCAGCCAGGCAGGAGGGGAGGTGCAGGCATTGTGTGGGGCACCCCCATCCTGCCTTAGGGCATCCAGGGCAAACCCCAAGGGACAGGGGGTGACTACAAGTGGTCTCAGCTGGGCCCACTGAAAAGCTGAAAGCTCCCCTTCTGTTGTCCATTCAGGTTTTCTCTCTACTCCAAAGACAAAGCTTTCGCAATCTCGTGGGATCAGGACTGATTACCCGTCTGGGGTTTATAGCCAACCTTGGATCCTGACTCTCAGCCTGTGCTTCATTTTCTGTGGTGACAATTAAAGCTCATTAAAAAGCTGACACATTGTTTTCAGCCTTCCGCTTGTCTCTGTGATTCACTTAGAAGTTTTAAGAAAAGAGGAGGAGTAACCATATTAGTCACAGGAAAGAATAAAGTTTGGGGCCTCCCTTTCTACATCGTAAAGTTATTGGCAATGGGAGAGTGATTGAATGACTTCCACTAAGTCCTTCTGTTGAGATGGTAACAGCAGGAGATGAAGTTAAGCCTTGTTGGAGTGCCATCCTTCACCCACTAGAAGTGGTATTAGGAACAAAAATAGAGTCAGTGACAGCCACACACTTTGCTTGTCACAAGCTCAACCTAGGATTTTAACTGAAGGAGAAATGACAGATGATGAAGAATAAGTTTTTAAAATCCGGAAAAAAGTTTTCTTGTGGCAACTTGAGAAAAATAATTTCAAACTTCTTTTTACCAAAGTTAAAATATCTAAGGAACTCAACCTGTTCCCTGTAGAGTAGGTAGCCTAAAACTAGATTTATTTAAAGAAATAAATACTTAATTTGATATTTAACCTAATGATCATAGTTCCAGATGGAAATATTTCCCAGGGAATTTGAAAACAAATATTTCTGGAGGTGAGGTTTGGGTCTATATGTGGCGCCTATGTAGGAAGCGTCCACAGACATGTACCAGAGGCCTGAATGAGGATGAGAGCATGTTAGCTTGCTCCTGGGAAGTAATTTTTTATAAACCACCCACCTTTTGAGAAATAAAAATCAAGGTAGGGCCAAGTGAAACCATGGTGTAACAAATTTTTGAAAGCCTTTAAATATGACTCATGTGTAAAAGCTGATAAGCAAGAATTGTATGAAATTTGGACATACTTTTCCACGGAAGAGGTGTCATCCTTGGATGAACTTCCTGTGATGGCCTCTAACATTTTGTGGCCTAAATGCAGCTGATCCCACAGAACCAAGCTTGCCTGGATTCTTTGAGCAAGGAGGAGCAATCATACTACTGAATCTGCAACTTGCCTTTTTCTGTTAATATGTCATTGAGCTGTTTCCATGTGGATATTTTTCTAATCTGTTCTCTTTTCCTCTGGAAGCAGCTTGGGCATCAGGACTTTAGAAATATAGTAGGCACCCTGGCCAAGTTTTATATATCATTCAACAGCAGATATACCCAACCGGAAACAGTTTGTGCTCCTTTCTGTTTCACGTTCTGTTAGCCTCCTCAATCCAGGCGGCCTAATTAACACTTGCTACAGATGTTATTGCTTAGTCACTAATTCATGTTTGACTCTTTGTGACCTTATGGACTGTAGCCTGCCAGATTCCTCTGCCCATGGGATTTCCCAGGCAAGAATATTGGAGTGGGTTGCCATTTCCTTCTCCAAGGGATCTTCCTGTCCCAGGGATTGAACCTGAGTCTCCTGCACTGGCAGGTGGTTTCTTTACTGCTGAGCTACCAGGGAAGCCCAATAAACACTTACTTCACTTCTGCTTTTTGGGGTTCTTTTGCCAGTTTAAGACCTGGAATTTCAGATATATTTGAATGAATGGAATCAGAAAATATATTTTCTCAGTGGCTTGGCTATGAACAGAGCTTCTTAATACAATCTCTCAGAAGCATTACTGCATAGAAGTGCAGCCTGTTGGCCAACACCTCAGACCCCCAAGTCACTTTTCTTGAAATCTTTGCAGTGCATTTGATACCACCATTGTGGCTGTAGCCTTGGCACTGCTGAACCGCCAACAGTGATGTGCTGGGTTCTCTGCCAGTCAGCATTGTCCTGGGATGTAAAATGTTCAGCTAAGAGCTGCTGTGTCAGGCAGCAGAGTAGATGTACAACAGTATAATATGTCAATTTTATATGTGAGAGAAGAAAATGCATGTGCAAAGCATTTCCTAAGTTAACTGGCAGACCTTATATAAAGTCTTTCTGCTTTTTATAGCAACATTAATATATTTTTAATTGAAGTATAGTTGATTCACAATGTTGTGTTAGTTTCTTCTGTATAGCAAAATGACTCGGTTATATACATATATACATTCTTTTTCAATATTCTTTTCCATTATGCTTTATTACAGGATATTGAATATAGTTCCCTGTGCTACACAGTAGGACTTTGCTGTTCATCTCGTTTATATATAGTAGTGTGTGTCTGCTAATTCCACACTCCTAATTTATCTTCCCCCACCCTCTTCCCCCTTGAGTAACCATAAGTTTGTTTTCTGTGTCTGTGAGTTAGTTTCTGTTTTGTAAATGTTTTGTGTCATATTTTAGATTCCACATATAAATGATATCATGTGGTATTCGTCTTTATCTTTCTGACTTACTTCATTTACCATGATAATCTCTGGATCCATCCTTGAGCAACACGAATGTTTTAATAAAAGCTCTCTCGGAGGTGCAAATGATGTGATGAGCAAAGAAAGTGAAAGAAAGTGAAGTCGCTCAGTTGTGTCTGACTCTTTGCAACCCCATGGACTGTAGCCTACCAGGCTTCTCTGTCCATGGGATTTTCCAGGCAATAGTACTGGAGTGGATTGCAATTTCCTTCTCCAGGGGATCTTCCTGACCCAGGGATCGAACCCAGGTCTCCTGCATTGTAGACAGACGCTTTACCGTCTAAGCCACCAGGGAAGTCCTGATGAGCAAATAGATATGCCATTTATTCCTTAACTCAGTTTTTAGCCTTGAACTAAGTGACCGGAATAGAATTGTACAGTTTTGTTGATCTGTGAAGTGGAAGTTGAGTGCGTAAAAGCATTTCTTTCTCAAACTGGTGTCTTCTTTCTTGGGCACTAGGGCTTCATTTTATATGAGGCAGACCTTACATCATGAGAGTAAGGTAAATGGCATTGCTGCTGTAACAGGGACGCTTGGCTTAACCTTATTTTCCTAGCTTGCAGTTATATCAGCCTATGTCACTAGAAGCAGAATGTGTTCCATTATGTAGTGTCTTTTAATCTGGAATGTCTCTGTGCTTGAAAACCATTATTGCTTTAATCATCACCACACCCCAGGAGGAACCAGAGTTGGAAACTCTGACTGGCATTCTAGGGTGACAGGTGAAGGAGTTAAGGAAGAGGTACTGGGTGATGAGACAGCCTCCAATGCCCAGCCAACCTGGGGGCAGTGTGCTGGCCCTGAGGAGCCAGGGTCACACTTTCAGACTCTGATCTGCGTTTCTGTGTGAATTGTCTGACAGCTAAGATAGTCGATGATCCTGTGGCATCCTGAATAATTATGTCAACAGTCAATTTGATTAAGGTCACAGAGCCAGGTAAATAACCCTTAGTCTGGCTTTACTATAAAGGAACACATTCCTGGCATGATTTTGAATTGATGCTTTTGAACAGTGGTGTTGGAGAAGACTCTTGAGAGACTCCTTGGACTGCAAGGAGATCCAACCAGTCCATTCTAAAGGAAATCAGTCCTGAATATTCATTGGAAGGACTGATATTGAAGCTGAAACTCCAATCCTTTGGCCACCTGATGCGAAGAACTGACTCATTGGGAAAGGCCCTGATGCTGGGAAAGATTGAAGGCAGGAAGAGAAGGAGATGACAGAGGATGAGATGGTTGGATGGCAACACTGACTCGATGGACATAAGTTTGAGTAAGCTCTGGGAGGTGGTGATGAACAGGGAAGCCTGGTGTGCTGTAGTCCATGGGGTTGCAAAGAGTCTGACACGACTGAGCGAATGAACTGAACTGAACTCCCTGGCACGAGAAAAAATTTAGTTCTTTTCAGGGATTTTGAATCACTGGCTTGGGGCAGCCTGGCTTAGAGGGCTAGACCAGAGGAGGAAGTGTGGTGCTTGCTGGTCTTGCTTTCGGCTTGTCCTCCTCTACCGCCCTTGAGGCCAGCAAGCACTCTCTCCCACACAGCCCTGCAGAGCATCCACAGGTACACACGTGCACACACGCTCACACACACATGCACACTCCAACTCTCCTCAAGTTCTGTGAATCTTCGTCAGTTGACAGTTTAAGGGGAACTACAATTCTGTGATATTAAGAATGAAATTAAACCTGTATTTCATCCCCAAAAAAAGTCTCGAAGGACAAGGTGCCTGGTGCTATTGAGCCCGTTTATTACTTCCTTAGGCACCTGGCATCTCTCAGAAAGCTAAAGAGGCAGCCGGCCGTTCACAGGCAAGGCTTTAAGAATGTGGAAGGGCATGAGCTGCTGCGAGTTGCTGGTTGCAACCAGCAAGAGCTTGCTGACGGACACAGGGCCTGGCAGGTGGGTAATCTGGGGGAAAGTGCTGATGTGAAGTGATGCTGTATGGGAACACTTGTTTTATTCAAGTACGTGAGAAGGAGTTGCAGAAGGCATCATTCTGAGTCTGGGTCACTTGCCCACCTGGGGCAAGGAGTATTCCTGCCCTCCAGGACAGGGTCTTGAGTTGGAGAGACCGTGCAGAGATCACCTAGTCCAGAGGTTCTCATGCCCACAAGATACAGTGCTTCTTTTCTTTTTTATTGTGACAAATATTTTCTAATTTCTCCCTTTACTATCCTCAGTTAAAATTGCCAGATGACAAGACACCCAGTGTCCAAATGCCATTATAATGCTGTACTTATGTTACAATCCAGGTTGCCCAGGGAAGAGAACCGGAGATGGCATTAGGTGGCAGGAAGCAGATGGGACATGCTCTCAGGATCAGCACGAGTGGGAGAGGGAAGGAAGCAGGGCTGGGGCGGGACAGAGGTCGGGCTGTGCTTGACCACCATCCCACAAATGGCTCAGCAGATCCCAGAGGGAGCTCTGGAGCTGGGGCGATCCTGCATAACTGTGCCAAATAAGAGCCTTATTACCCACCAGCGACCACTCAGTGAATGGAGGCGGCCCCGAGGAGGAGTTACAGGGCAGGACCTTGGCAGAGGCAGCCCTCTGGAGTGATGGCTGCGAGAGGGTGGTGGCGCTCAGCTCTGGGCTGTCAGCAGCCAACACTCCAGCAGCCGAGAGGGCCCCAGAGTGGGAACTCGCCCGGGGCACACAGGGTCTAGCACAACCTGTAAGAGAAAGGAAAAAATAATAGGAAAGCAACTTATAATAAAAGCAGATGAATTTTTGGTATGATAAAATTAAAGATATTCCATTCTATTATCTAGCCACAACTCTTTTTTTTTTTCAAGTAAACTTCATCTTTTTACTTTCAAAATATTTATTTGTAATATTTTAATAATTTCTTTATAAAATTAAAAATGATTTATAATTTCTTTATAGTAAATAAACATATATATATATTTAAATTTTTTGATGTGGACCATTTTAAAGTCTCTATTCAATTTGTCACAATATTGCTTCTGTTTTATGGTTTGCTTTTTTGGCCGAGAGGCATGTGGGATCTTAGCTCTCTGAAAAGTGAAGTGAAAGTGAAAGTTACTCAGTTGTGTCCGACTCTTTGCGACCCCATGGACTATACAGTCCGTGGAATTCTCTAGGTCAGAATTTTGGAGTGGGTAGCCTTTCCTTTCTCCAGGGGATCTTCCCAACCCAGGGATCAAACCCAGGTCTCCTGCATTGCAGGTGGATTCTTTAACAGCTGAGCCACAAGGGAAGCCCAAGAATACTGGAGTGGGTACGCTAACCCTTCTCCAGTGGATCTTCCCGACCCAGGAATTGAACCAGGATCTCCTGCATTGCAGGTGAATTCTTTACCAACTGAGCTATCAGGGAAGCCCTCAACCAGGGATGAAACCCACACTCCCTGCATTGGAAGGGGAAGTCTTAACCACTGGACCACCATGGAAGCCCCTAAATATATATTTTTTAAAACGTAAAAGATGCACCAGAGCTTCTCTGGTGGCTCAGTAGTAAAGAATCCACCTGCCAATTCAGGAGATACGAGTTCAATCCCTCGTCTAAGAAGATCCCACATGCCAAGGAGCAAGTAAGCCTGTGCTCCACAGCTACTGAGCCTGTGCTCTAGAGCCTGGGAAATGCAACTGCTGAGCCCGTGTACTGCAAATACCGAAGCCCTCATGCCCCAGAGCCTGAGCTCTATAACGAGAGAAGCCACGACCATGAGGAGCCTGCACGCAGGGAGTGGCTCCTGCTCACCGCAACTAGAGAAAGTCCCGTCAGCAATAAGACCCACCACAGCCAGACGAATAAATAAATAAAATTATTTTTAAAATGCCCCTGTGGGATCTAGTTCCCCGACCAGGGATTGAACTCAGCCCCCTGCATCAGGAGTACAGAGTCTTAGCAACTGGACTACCAGGGAAGTCCCTAGCCACAGCCACTTCTTACAAATTAATTTGGGCTTATGAGAAAGCAACACTCAACCGAGTATTGTCAACACCTTTTTTAATACTTGGCATTTTGAAAGAAGGGCCAAGGAAGTATATTTGTATCTGTACTTGAATGCAGCAGTTACACAGGCAGGCTATACACTGTCACCAGAGATTTACTGAAAGGGTGATCAATTGATAAAATTCCAAACAAGTATTTTCACACAATGGTACATTTTCAAAGAATTCAATGTATATTAAATCTGAGAAAAAATACATTGTGTTTATATGTTAAATGGATTAGACCTTAGATAATTTTTTCAAGGTGTTTGCTTATATAACTAGACATTCATATTTACTTAGGGAGGGATATGGGAAAATTTTTTGTCATGTGGACCAAATCCCACACTTAGTAAGGTGCTGACTGCCTCTGGTTCCACCCATTAAATGCTAATGGTGCCTCCCAATCCATGCAACAATCAAAAATACTCCCACAGATTTCCATATTACCCCATAGGTTCCCTTCCCCTGAGAACCGAGCTGGTCAATCCTCTGCTTCTGGCTTAAATACATCTGTTTTCTCTTCTCACGGTTTTTTAAAGCAGGAGAGATGTGGCAACCTCTGGTCAGTCCCTGTTTCAGCAATGCTGTGCTGTGCTTAGTCGCTCAGTCATGTTGAACTCTTTGCAACCCCTTGGACTATAGCCTGCCAGGCTCCTCTGTCCCTGGGGATTCTCCAGGCAAGAATACTGAAGTGGGTTGCCATGCCCTCCTCCAGGGGATCTTACCAACCTAGGGATTGAACCTAGGTCTCCTGCATTGCAGGTGGATTCTTTACTATCTGAGCCACCAGGGAAGCCCTATATCAACAAAGCTGTCCAAATTAAAGAGCCTCCATGGCTACATGCCCATGTGGTCAAGGTCAAAATCACACCAGGAATTCCATGGCCTTGAGTGCCGGCCTCCCAGGCTTTCCCACAAAGCTTGGGGATGTCTCCCTCAAGTGTTTGAGCTCCAAGCAGGTTGTCAAAGGTGCAGTCTGGTTTCTTGATGGCTAGCATCCAGGCTGCAGTCCATGGGGTCGCTGAGTCAGATACGACTGAGCGACTTCACTTTCACTTTTTACTTTCATGCATTGGAGAAGGAAATGGCAACCCACTCCAGTGTTCTCGCCTGGAGAATCCCAGGGATGGCGAGGCCCAATGGGCTGCCATCTGTGGGGTCGCACAGTCGGACACGACTGAAGCGACTTAGCAGCAGTAGCAGCAGCATCCAGGCAGGGCTGTCTGCATCTTGGGCTCCCTTTACTGAGCCCACTGTGGCTGCTCCCCTGATTCTTACTGTGGGAAAGCTGAACTTCAGGAGAAATAAATCTATCCTACCCGCTTAAATACAAGTAAAGGAAATGGTTGTTTTCCCCGTGTGCTTGATTTGACCCTTACGGGTCAGATGCCGTATTCCTTTCCTCCTACATCAAATGTCCATCCTAGCAAACACAGCGGACATAGCCTGCCTGAAGGAGTGTCAGGCCAAGCACCAAGGATATGGAATTAAAGAAAAGGGAAGAGGTTTCGAGGCTGAAATTGGGGAAGGAGTACATTAAGACTGTATATTGTCACCCTGTTTATTTAACTTATATGCAGAGTTAGTTAGTTATTTAAGTTGCTCAGTCGTGTCCGACTCTTTGCAAACCCATGGACTGTAGCCCATCAGGCTCCTCCATCCATGGGATTTCCTTCTCCAGGGGATCTTCCCGACCCAGGGATCAAACCCAGGTCTCCCGCATTAGAGGCAGATGCTTTAACCTCTGAGCCACCAGGGAAGCCCCATCATGAGAAATGCTGGGCTGGATGAAGCACAAGCTGGAATCAAGATTGTTGGGAGAAAGAGCAAAAACCTCAGATATGCAGATGATACCACTTTGATGGCAGAAAGTGAAGAGGAATAAAGAGCCTCTTGGGGAAAGTGAGGAGGAAAGTAAGAGGAGATTGAAAAACCTGGCTTAAAACTCAACATTCAAGAAATGAAGATCATGGCATCTGGTCCCATCACTTCATGGGAAATAGATGGGGAAACAGTGGAAACAGTGACAGGCTTTATTTTCTTGGGCTCCAAAATCACTGCAGATGGTGACTGCAGTCATGAAATTAAAAGATGCTTGCTTCTTGGAAGAAAAACTATGACAAACCTAGACATCATATTATAAAGCAGAGACATTACTTTACTGACAAAGGCCTGCTTAGTCAAAGCTATGGTTTTTCCGGTAGTCGTGTATGGATATGAGAGTTGGACCATAAAAAGAGGTGAGCCCTGAAGAACTGATGCTTTTGAAGTGTGTGTGGTGTTGGAGAAGACTCTTGAGAGTCCCTTGGAGAACAAGGAGATCCAACGAGTCCATCCTAAAGGAAATCAGTCCTGAAACTCCAATACTTTGGTCACTTGATGTGAAGAACTGACTCATTGGAAAAGTCCCTGATGCTGGGAAAGATTGAAGGCAGGAGAAGAAGGGGACGACAGAGGATGAGATGGTTGGATGGCATCACCGACTCGATGGACATGAGTGGCATCGCCGACTCGATGGACATGAATTTGAGCAGGCTCCGGGAGGTGGTGATGGACGGGGAAGTTGGTGATGGGCTGCAGCCTGGTGTGCTGCAGTCCATGGAGTCGCAAAGAGACGACTGAACACCTGAACTGAACTGTGAAGTACAAGATAACAGCAATGGACAATTTGGCGATTGAAAAGGAAAGCCTCTGATGTGACTTATTTTGCACAGAATGTTTTACCTAATTTGGATGTTAGGATTTAATCTTAAAGTGCTTATGCTGCAAAACTGCTGACACCCGTGATGGCTTGGGCTGCATAAGGAATTACAAGAGCCTGGAAATGACTGCCTGAGCCTCAGAGTAACTTGCATCCAGAAGAGTCCATGCAAGGAGATGGATGTATTTTATCTGCGCACCTGAATAACATACAGGCAAGTGTTAGTCATTTGTTTATGAGTATTTTCCATTACTGCTCCTCTCCCAACACATGGCAAACATTTCTTATTGTTCTGGTCTGTCCCCTCTTCGATGGGCTGCCACAAACAGCTGGCATGGATCTTTCTGTTTTTGCTGATGACTTTTCTGATGCACTGGGTTTCTCCTTGGGATTAAAGTGAAAATTTGTTGATCTACTGAAAACAGTTCATTGTTGCTGAGATGGCTAAGAGTTATTATTGTTTTTTTTAAATGAATAATCAATCATCTTGCCGATTCTAACTCAGAAGGTGATCATCTTAGCAATTTTGAACAAGCGTATGTTGGCATAAGCCCCATTCTATACTCCAAGGATCACGTCGTGATAATGTTCTAAAATGTGGTATCACATCTTTTTAAAAATTTATTTTTGATTGAAGGATAATTGCTTCACAGTAGTATTGTGTTGGTTTCTACCAAGCATCAAGATGAATCAGCCATAGGTTTACCCATGTCGCCTCCCACTTGAACACCCCTCCCTCCTTCCTTCCCATTGCACCCCTCAGGCCCTCAGGTTGTTGTCCAGCCCCGGTTTGAGTTCCCTGAGTCATACAGCAAATCCCCATTGGCTATCTGTTTTACATATGGTAATGTATGTTTCCATGCTACTCTCTTCATACAACCCACCCTCTCCTTCCCCCAACCCCTGCCCCAGCCACGTTCATAAGTCCATTCTCAATTTCTGTGTCTCCACTGCTGCTCTGCAAACACGTCTTTGTAGATTTCACACTAGCTCACATCTCATCAGAAAAATCAGTGCTCAAAATTATGTGCACACAGTTTTACTTGTAACAAAACTCTTGTTAAATCTGATGTAGTACAGCCTTACTTAATTCAGTTTAATCTTGATTTTACACAACTTTTCTTAGTTTTTGAAAAAGTAATAAAAGCTATTCTGAGTATCTGAGCTTCGAGTAAGGACTCAAAATGGATTTTTTCAAATGCACATTTGAGAGGCAGGGCCATCACACTCAGTGGTACAGGCTGTGCATGGTACACCTGCTCTTGGAGACTGCCCCTATTACCAACACATACAGATGATTGGATGCCTTCATAGCGTGTGGGTGTGTGCTAAGTCACTTCAGTGTGTTCGACTCTTTGCAACCCCATGGACTGTAACCTGCCAGGCTCCTCTGTCCATGCGATTCTCCAGGCAAGAATACTGGAGTGGGTTGCCATGCCCTCCTCCAGGGGATCTTCCTGACCCAGGGACAGAACCCTAGTCTCTTATGTCTCCTGCATTGGCAGACAAGTTCCTTACCACTGGCACCATCTGGGAAGCCTCTCCTTCATAGTAGGTTTTCTTAAATGCATTGTGCTTGTTTCAAGGACACTATTTTACCCCAAACCTCCTCCCTACTTTAGTTTTCAGATCTGAATTTAGATTCTTGGGATTATGGACTGATGTGGACAGATGCAATGTGGCAATCATCTAGTCCTGGCATGAGAGAGACTTTATCGTTAGAACCCTCCCAAAGTAGGTTAAACCAAAATAACTAAATAGAATTGTATCAACCTGGGTAATATTTGCAATAAAAATGAAGGAGGCTCAGAAACTAATTGGAAGGCAATTCCAAAAGAGGATTCTAAACAAAATTTTCAGGGAAATTAATGTTATTTTTTAAAATAAATTACCTGCTTAATTAATTTTAAAATAAAAGTTTCTCATTTTTTAAAAAGACTCAATCCTCCATTTTCTATGCTTCTGAGAACAAGGAATACCACATGTAATTGATTGGACTGGTGACTAAAACAGAAGACAGCACAATTAAAGTTTATTTCCTTTTTTGCATCTCAAATGAAAGTTGCATTATTTGTGTTCATAGTTTAGAATTATCACCACAAAAATGTAAAGGTTCAATAGGTTGAAAAATATTATAGTGAAAACTGGGGATTTTTTGTTCCTCCAAAGCATAAAAGAATGCTGATTGAAAATGGACAGAGAACATTAATAGACAATATATCAAAAAGAAAATACAATTAACACCAAATAAAGGGAAATTATTCAGTTCAGTTCAGTTCAGTCACTCAGTCGTGTCTGACTCTTTGCAACCCCATGAATTGCAGCACGCCAGGCCTCCCCGTTCATCACCATCTCTCGTTCACTCAGACTCACATCCATTGAGTTAGTGATGCCATCCAGCCGTCTCATCCTCGGTCGTCCCCTTCTCCTCCTGCCCCCAATCCCTCCCAGCATCAGAGTCTTTTCNTTTCCTTAGGGGCTTTCCATATTAAATGCATGGAAATAGACCCAATCAAGTGTTGTCATCGAAAATAGTAAATGCTAGAATAGAAAATAAATTTCTCTAATTTTTTGTTCTCTGAAATTTACGTTTTTTTTCACTACAGTTATTTTATTTTATTTTTTTTTTATTGAAGGATAATTGCTTTACAGAATTTTGCTGTTTTCTGTCAAGCCTCAATATGAATCAGCCATGCTGCTGCTGCTAAGTCGCTTCAGTCATGTCCGACCCCATAGATGGCAGCCCACCAGGCTCCTCCGTTCCTGGGATTCTCCAGGCAAGAACACTGGAGTGGGTTGCCATTTCCTTCTCCAATGCATGAAGGTGAAAAGTGAAAGTGAAGTAGCTCAGTCGTGTCCGACTCTTAGCGACCTCATGGACTGCAGCCCACCAGGCTCCTCTATCCCTGGGATTCTCCAGGCAAGAGTACTGGAGTGGGCCACCATTGCCTTCTCCGTGAATCAGTCATAGGTATACATACATCCCCTCCCTTTTGAACCTCCCTCCCATCTTCCTCCCCCATTGCACCCCTCTAGGTTGATACAGAGCCCCTGTTGGAGTTTCCTGAGCCATACAGCAAATTCCTGTTGGTTATCTATTTTACATATAGTAATGTAAGTTTCCATGTTACTCTTTCCATACATCTCACCCTCTCCTCTCCCTATGTCCATAAGTCTGTTCTCTATGTCTGCTTCTCCATTGTTGCCCTGTAAATAAACTCTTCAGTACCATTTTTCCATATTTCATATGTATGCATTAGAATACGGTATTTATCTTTCTCTTTCTGACTCACTTCACTCTGTATAATAGGTTCATCCACCTCCTTAGAATGGACTCAAATCTGTTCCTTTTTATGGTTGAGTCACTTCATGGGAAATAGATGGGGAAACAGTGGAAACAGTGTCAGACTTTATTTGGGGGGGCTGCTGGAATCAAGATTACCGGGAGAAATATCAATAACCTCAGATATGCAGATGACACCTTATGGCAGAAAGTGAAGAGGAACTAAAAAGCCTCTTGATGAAAGTGAAAGAGGAGAGTGAAAAAGTTGGCTTGAAGCTCAACATTCAGAAAACGAAGATCATGGCATCTGGTTCCATCACTTCATGGGAAATAGATGGGGAAACAGTGGAAACAGTGTCAGACTTTATTTTGGGGGGTTTGAAAATCACTGCAGATGGTGATTGCAGCCATGAAATTAAAAGATGCTTACTCTTTGGAAGGAAAGTTATGACCAACCTAGATAGCATTTTCAAAAGCAGAGACATTACTTTGCCAACAAAGGTCCGTCTAGTCAAGGCTATGGTTTTTCCAGCAATCATGTATGGATGTGAGAGTTGGACTTTGAAGAAGGCTGAGTGCTGAAGAATTGATGCTTTTGAAGTGTGGTGTTGGAGAAGACTCTTGAGAGTCCCTTGGACTGCAAGGAGATCCAACCAGTCCATTCTAAAGGAGATCAGTCCTGGGTGTTCTTTGGAAGGAATGATGCTAAAGCTGAAACTCCAATACTTTGGCCACCTCATGCGAAGAGTTGACTCATTGGAAAGGACTGATGCTGGGAGGGATTGGGGGCAGGAGGAGAAGGGGATGACAGAGGATGAGATGGCTGGATGGCATCACTGACTCGATGGACGTGAGTCTGAGTGAACTCTGGGAGCTGGTGATGGACAGGGAGGCCTGGCGTGCTGAAATTCATGGGGTCACAAAGAGTTGGACACGACTGAGCGACTGAACTGAACTGAACTGAAGAGAGTGGAAAGAAAGCAAGAGAGAGGATGCTGGCAAGTGTGTCATAGGACAAGCGCTTTCATACATGGTCAACAGGAGGATAAATTGATATGGTATTTGAAGACATAGTCTGGACAAAATTTTAGGGATCTTTGAAAGTTTATACCTTTGACTTAATTGTGCCACATCCGGAAGTCCTTGCTGTTGAGTAGTCCTCTTTATTCAAAAAAAATGTAAGGTTAAAAAGCTTATGGAAGCCCTAAATGTCCCACAGAAGAGGACTGGTGAAGTAAACAGTGGCACATCCCCTCGATGGGATATTGTGCAATCCCCAAACATAACATTTACGAAGGTTATAACAGAGGAAAATGTGTATTATAGAATGTTAAATAAGCATTAAATAGCTCTCAGTTATATGTAGATTAATAAGTTACTTATATTTATGACAAAAGATAAAATTTGAAAAGGAAAAATGAGAAAAAGATTGAAAAGAAATATACCTAAATGTAAATTATTGTTTTTATTTGAGTAATGATTTGAAAGATGGGTCATTTATTTCCTTTTCCCCCCTACATTTCTCATTTTGTTAAAAAAAAAAAAAAAAGACTGTTTCCAAAACTATCCATATAAAAACCATCAATAATAACATGTTATAACTGTAGGCCAAGATAAGCGAGCAGTGAGGTTCCGGTCTGGTAACACATGAAAAGTCCTACCATTAAGAGAAATAGATGAATTTTCCAAAAATTCTGAATGTTGACATGGTTTATGCTGAGTCATTACAATCTAGCTGGAGGCATAACACTGACAGTTAGCTACTTGTGGGTATCATTTTGCACAAACGAGTCATTTCTGAATGAACCTCCAAGGGAAGGATTTTATTCTACATTTTTCTTTCTGATTGCCTGAAAAGGTTCTGTGGGCAAATCACCACCATTTACCCTGTCCTGTGTGAGCTCCGTTTGCCTCAGTCCCTGTCCACCAGCCCCTGCTTATGTGGCTTTCCCACATGATCCCTTACTTTCCTTAACCAGGGAGGCCTGAGCTGGGGTACTCCAAAGAATGGATGCTGAAACAGATCACTGTCAGGCCATTGTGAGTTTCATTTCTAATGGCTCATTATTGCCTGTCCACATAAGGGCCTGGTTTCATCAGATATGATATTCCTTGTTCTTTTAGAATTATGCATGTAGCTACCAGTAATATCAAAAGTTTTAACTAGAAAAATCTTTAAAAGCTGAGCTGTAACAAACAAAAAGGGCTGGGAAGCCTCAAGGTTTGGAGGAAGAAAGCCTTTAAAATATAATCATTTTGAAAACTCCCTTTGCTTTACTTGACTGCAGAAAAAGACTGGCTTTGCCCTTCCCCCATCTCTGAGCTAATCATGCCTAGTTGACGTTAAGCTCTCAAATTAAGCATCACTTCTTCATTAGCCACTTTCCTTCACTCCTAAACCAAGATAGACCCTACATTCTCCGTGGTGGGCTGCCCCTTTTTTCCCTAGGACTTCTAAGCATCACTTGTAAGCATTCGTAATTGAAATGAATACTTGTATTAGTAAATCTTTCTTTCCTGCTGAACTCTGAGTCCATGAGAGCAGAGTTCTTATCTATTTTATTTATCATCATGTCCCCAGTGCCAAGAACAGGAGCTTGGTATGCACTGGGTGCTGAATAAATATTTGTTTAATGAATGAATTTTCCGGTGTGACCTACTAAAGCAGAAAAAGAATGGTTGGCACAAAATCAAATAGTGGTGGAGTTGAAAACACAAATACTAAAGGCTTTATTATTTTTTCTTCTTTTTTCTTTAAAATTTTAATTTTATATACATACACACACACACACACACAAAATCTCATATCATTGCTCTAGTATTGAGTCCCAGAAGTTTTGTGTTTTTTTTTATGTTTGAAAATTATGAATATGTGGTTTGGGTGGTTCCTCTGCTATGAGAATAGCAAACATTTGGAACCCCTCCAAAAGTTTAGGGTAAATACTTCTTAGACAACTTTACCCACTTGAGCTGTGCTTTTACATAAATAAAATTTAGTACAACCTCAAAGATGCATTGGAGAAGGCACTGGCACCCCACTCCAGTACTCTTGCCTGGAAAGTCCCATGGACAGAGGAGCCTGGTGGGCTGCAGTCCATGGGGTTGCTAAGAGTCGGACACGACTGAGCGACTTCACTTTCACTTCTCACTTTCATGCATTGGAGAAGGAAATGGCAACCCACTCCAGTATTCTTGCCTAGAGAATCCCAGGGATGGGGGAGCCTGGTGGGCTACCGTCTATGGGGTCGCACAGAGTCGGACACGACTGAAGCGACTTAGCAGCAGCAGCAGCAGCAAAGATGCATTGGGCGGTATTCTGCAACTTGGCCTGTCTATGAATCCAGAGATCCCTAAGTCCGTCTTTCCTGAAGTTTACAATAAATTACTCCACTTAGCACGTCTGTTATTCTGTCACTTTGGCTTCTTTGCCTTTTGTAAAAGCAAAATTCTTGGAATTTATTTTACAGGCACAAATCACCTTGTAATTCTTTGCACTTAGTAGCTATTGAGCAAGTAACTACAGAGCTGAACAATTACCAGATACTGTAATCATGCAAAGATTTTAATCTTTCAAATTAGATCTCACCTCCACACAAGGGAAGAATAGGAAATTTACAGGATAATTAGCTCATGGGCTAGTCAGCACTTCCAGGGATTGT
>SJYT01050673.1:1289257-1374895 GCA_006410635.1 Cephalophus harveyi | reverse complement strand
AGAAAGTGAAGAGGAACTAAAAAGCCTCTTGATGAAAGTGAAAGAGGAGAGTGAAAAAGTTGGCTTGAAGCTCAACATTCAGAAAACGAAGATCATGGCATCTGGTTCCATCACTTCATGGGAAATAGATGGGGAAACAGTGGAAACAGTGTCAGACTTTATTTTGGGGGGTTTGAAAATCACTGCAGATGGTGATTGCAGCCATGAAATTAAAAGATGCTTACTCTTTGGAAGGAAAGTTATGACCAACCTAGATAGCATTTTCAAAAGCAGAGACATTACTTTGCCAACAAAGGTCCGTCTAGTCAAGGCTATGGTTTTTCCAGCAATCATGTATGGATGTGAGAGTTGGACTTTGAAGAAGGCTGAGTGCTGAAGAATTGATGCTTTTGAAGTGTGGTGTTGGAGAAGACTCTTGAGAGTCCCTTGGACTGCAAGGAGATCCAACCAGTCCATTCTAAAGGAGATCAGTCCTGGGTGTTCTTTGGAAGGAATGATGCTAAAGCTGAAACTCCAATACTTTGGCCACCTCATGCGAAGAGTTGACTCATTGGAAAGGACTGATGCTGGGAGGGATTGGGGGCAGGAGGAGAAGGGGATGACAGAGGATGAGATGGCTGGATGGCATCACTGACTCGATGGACGTGAGTCTGAGTGAACTCTGGGAGCTGGTGATGGACAGGGAGGCCTGGCGTGCTGAAATTCATGGGGTCACAAAGAGTTGGACACGACTGAGCGACTGAACTGAACTGAACTGAAGAGAGTGGAAAGAAAGCAAGAGAGAGGATGCTGGCAAGTGTGTCATAGGACAAGCGCTTTCATACATGGTCAACAGGAGGATAAATTGATATGGTATTTGAAGACATAGTCTGGACAAAATTTTAGGGATCTTTGAAAGTTTATACCTTTGACTTAATTGTGCCACATCCGGAAGTCCTTGCTGTTGAGTAGTCCTCTTTATTCAAAAAAAATGTAAGGTTAAAAAGCTTATGGAAGCCCTAAATGTCCCACAGAAGAGGACTGGTGAAGTAAACAGTGGCACATCCCCTCGATGGGATATTGTGCAATCCCCAAACATAACATTTACGAAGGTTATAACAGAGGAAAATGTGTATTATAGAATGTTAAATAAGCATTAAATAGCTCTCAGTTATATGTAGATTAATAAGTTACTTATATTTATGACAAAAGATAAAATTTGAAAAGGAAAAATGAGAAAAAGATTGAAAAGAAATATACCTAAATGTAAATTATTGTTTTTATTTGAGTAATGATTTGAAAGATGGGTCATTTATTTCCTTTTCCCCCCTACATTTCTCATTTTGTTAAAAAAAAAAAAAAAAGACTGTTTCCAAAACTATCCATATAAAAACCATCAATAATAACATGTTATAACTGTAGGCCAAGATAAGCGAGCAGTGAGGTTCCGGTCTGGTAACACATGAAAAGTCCTACCATTAAGAGAAATAGATGAATTTTCCAAAAATTCTGAATGTTGACATGGTTTATGCTGAGTCATTACAATCTAGCTGGAGGCATAACACTGACAGTTAGCTACTTGTGGGTATCATTTTGCACAAACGAGTCATTTCTGAATGAACCTCCAAGGGAAGGATTTTATTCTACATTTTTCTTTCTGATTGCCTGAAAAGGTTCTGTGGGCAAATCACCACCATTTACCCTGTCCTGTGTGAGCTCCGTTTGCCTCAGTCCCTGTCCACCAGCCCCTGCTTATGTGGCTTTCCCACATGATCCCTTACTTTCCTTAACCAGGGAGGCCTGAGCTGGGGTACTCCAAAGAATGGATGCTGAAACAGATCACTGTCAGGCCATTGTGAGTTTCATTTCTAATGGCTCATTATTGCCTGTCCACATAAGGGCCTGGTTTCATCAGATATGATATTCCTTGTTCTTTTAGAATTATGCATGTAGCTACCAGTAATATCAAAAGTTTTAACTAGAAAAATCTTTAAAAGCTGAGCTGTAACAAACAAAAAGGGCTGGGAAGCCTCAAGGTTTGGAGGAAGAAAGCCTTTAAAATATAATCATTTTGAAAACTCCCTTTGCTTTACTTGACTGCAGAAAAAGACTGGCTTTGCCCTTCCCCCATCTCTGAGCTAATCATGCCTAGTTGACGTTAAGCTCTCAAATTAAGCATCACTTCTTCATTAGCCACTTTCCTTCACTCCTAAACCAAGATAGACCCTACATTCTCCGTGGTGGGCTGCCCCTTTTTTCCCTAGGACTTCTAAGCATCACTTGTAAGCATTCGTAATTGAAATGAATACTTGTATTAGTAAATCTTTCTTTCCTGCTGAACTCTGAGTCCATGAGAGCAGAGTTCTTATCTATTTTATTTATCATCATGTCCCCAGTGCCAAGAACAGGAGCTTGGTATGCACTGGGTGCTGAATAAATATTTGTTTAATGAATGAATTTTCCGGTGTGACCTACTAAAGCAGAAAAAGAATGGTTGGCACAAAATCAAATAGTGGTGGAGTTGAAAACACAAATACTAAAGGCTTTATTATTTTTTCTTCTTTTTTCTTTAAAATTTTAATTTTATATACATACACACACACACACACACAAAATCTCATATCATTGCTCTAGTATTGAGTCCCAGAAGTTTTGTGTTTTTTTTTATGTTTGAAAATTATGAATATGTGGTTTGGGTGGTTCCTCTGCTATGAGAATAGCAAACATTTGGAACCCCTCCAAAAGTTTAGGGTAAATACTTCTTAGACAACTTTACCCACTTGAGCTGTGCTTTTACATAAATAAAATTTAGTACAACCTCAAAGATGCATTGGAGAAGGCACTGGCACCCCACTCCAGTACTCTTGCCTGGAAAGTCCCATGGACAGAGGAGCCTGGTGGGCTGCAGTCCATGGGGTTGCTAAGAGTCGGACACGACTGAGCGACTTCACTTTCACTTCTCACTTTCATGCATTGGAGAAGGAAATGGCAACCCACTCCAGTATTCTTGCCTAGAGAATCCCAGGGATGGGGGAGCCTGGTGGGCTACCGTCTATGGGGTCGCACAGAGTCGGACACGACTGAAGCGACTTAGCAGCAGCAGCAGCAGCAAAGATGCATTGGGCGGTATTCTGCAACTTGGCCTGTCTATGAATCCAGAGATCCCTAAGTCCGTCTTTCCTGAAGTTTACAATAAATTACTCCACTTAGCACGTCTGTTATTCTGTCACTTTGGCTTCTTTGCCTTTTGTAAAAGCAAAATTCTTGGAATTTATTTTACAGGCACAAATCACCTTGTAATTCTTTGCACTTAGTAGCTATTGAGCAAGTAACTACAGAGCTGAACAATTACCAGATACTGTAATCATGCAAAGATTTTAATCTTTCAAATTAGATCTCACCTCCACACAAGGGAAGAATAGGAAATTTACAGGATAATTAGCTCATGGGCTAGTCAGCACTTCCAGGGATTGTCAGGAAGTGTCTGCATGAATGGTCTTAAGGTATTATTTATTTTTTATTAAGCGCCTTTCCTTGAAACTACCTTGCATGCTTTGCATTGTACAAACTGGAGAAAAATGTCTTTTGCAAGCTGAGGCAGCCCGTCTGCAATGAATCTTGGGCAGAGGGTGGCATATTTGGGGATGGCATATTCTGCTACTCTTCCGGGGAAATAGTCTTCCAAGTGTTAAAAGGGAGCCAAGTAAACCTTTAAAAGTGAGATACCAAAAAGCAAGAAGCCAAAGTTACGATTGTTTTCTTTATAATTTTTTTTTAATCTTTCTAAATGTCCTTTCTGGCAATTACAGAGCAATTGACTTTTCCCCCAAATATTTAGTTCTTGTTTATGTATTTATTTGGCTGTGCTGAGTCTTAGCTGTAGCAGGTGGGATCTAGTTCCCTGATCAGGGGTGGAACCCGGGGCCCCCTGCACTGGGAGCCAGGAGTCTTAGCCTCCGGATCACCAGGAAAGTCCCCTATCTTATTTTTTATGAGTTGATTTTTCAGAAACTTTGGGAGAGAGGATTTCCAGTTGCAGGGCTATCTACCCTTACCCCAGACTGGAGCCAGATCCACCCTGCTCGGCAGCACAGAGAACGCAGAACGCATTCAGTGGCGACACACTCCTGGCTTGAACTTGGCCATGTTACAGGACCATCTCCCCACGCTATACATCAGGGCTCTCTCCTCCAGATGGGTTATCACACAGTTACCAGCACTCCCCTCCTGTAGCGGAAGAGCCCCAGACCCACACAGGCACTCAAAGAACGTGACTTCTTCCTTCTTTTTAGTAGCAGACAAGAGAAGCGAGACCACCAGGCCACTAGACCAGTACGTGGGGCTGGGAGCAGGGGAGCCTTCTGGCTGCTGGTACTTCGTTTCTGACAAACGGCATTTTCAGGGGGTGGCCTATAAAAATGAGGAGGCTGGAGAGGGCTATGGCCAGGAAACATGGGTGAGTTGAAAAGGGAGGGGTCCCACTCAGCACCAACTTCTGAGAGCTGGGAAATTCAGCAGTAGGTAGTGGGATAGTCAGGGACTGGATTGTGTTCAGGGCTTTGGAGGGCTTGGAGCAACTCCTCTTCAAGAGAAATATTTTTTAAAAGGCATTGAATTCAGTAGTCTTTCAACTTAGCAATCTCATTAGAAGTCATAAGCCATCCTTTTTTCACTATGATTAAGAGACTTCTCAGGCTGAAATTACATTGCAAAAAGTATTCCTGTTATGTAAATAAGTTCATTAGTACCATTTTTTTTTTTTAGATTCTACATATAAATATCATATGGTACCTGTCTTCCTCTTTCTGACTTACTTACTTTGATGATCTTTACATTGTAAATCAACTGTTTCAATTTTTTAAAAAGTAACAGAGAACTTCCGCGGGCTACAGTCTAAAGGGTCGCAGAGTCGGACATGACTGAGTGCCTAAGCATGCTTGCGTCTGTGACCTGTGACCTGTCCTGAATCTGGTACTGCAGAGGTTCAGGAGAAAGACCAAGCCTGAGCCTTATTTCCAAGAGTCTTTCCATCTCACTGGGACTAAGCTAACCCATAGAAAATAGTAAGATCAGAGTTAATCACCGGCAGTTTGATACTTGCTTAAAAAAAAAGAAAATTCAGAGGGATTTAGGGAAGGGAGGGAACACACTGGGCAGAGCATTCTTAAAGGCCATAGCAGTGGAGCCTTTCTGAGCTTCCAGGCCTGCTGATGCATTTCTTATATTATTATAAGCTCCATTAACATCATCAGGAAAATTATAGTACTGCTAATAGAGATCCATAATAATAAAATCTTGACTATGGTTACAGACTCATTCATCCTTAGAGCTTCATTCCAAAGTGGATGAATGCCAAGTGTTTTAAATCCCTGGTTTATACTGACTGAGAGAGTCAAGCTCAGTACCTTGTCTCCAGCTTTTTATCATGTCAGTAGCAGAGCCGGGGGAAAACAAAAAAACATGAGTCTCTACTGGCTCTAATGAAATAGCTTGAAGAGCCATGTCAGATTTGAAGGTGGCAGCCAGTCTAGAGAGCTCCCAAACATCCGAGGAGACGGGGACAGCCAAGGATGTGACTCGTGCACTTCTTGGATGTGGAACAGACACGGGATTTTCACCTGTAGACTGTCAAACAACAGGGAGGTATGTGGACCATGTATGGAGAAATTGGACCTGTCAAGATAAGTCGAGATTAGGTGTGTGCATGGGTTTCGATCTCATCAAAGAGCAATTCTAGGAATGTTTCAGAGATAGTGCCAGGCAGGCCAGCTGAGAAAGTGGCTGTGGGAACTCAGCCTAAGTTCAGGGGTCAAGGCCTTGGGAACAAATTATAGAAAAGAAATAAAGAAGAAAAAAATGATATAGTTTTTTTTCTTCTTTCCAAAGAAGAGATTAGACTAGAGCAATATCAGGCTGGAGAGACAGGAAGTATTGATGTATTCAACAGGTGACAGAAAAGACAAACAGGGGAGAAATGTACATTTGAGGAGTCAAGAGCATCAGATGATACTAAATAATATTTAGTATATGAAAAAAAAGGAGGTTAAATGTCAAAGGCAAAAAAAGTACAGCTAAGCCTAGGAAAACCCGGTACTGATTGGGCTGTAAACTTTAGTCCACCTATTCAGAGAATAAAGAGCAGAGCAAGTTTCTGAGACCTAGAAATGTCAGTTGTCGCTCGTCACAGGATGGTGCAGACAGGGCGTGATAACCAGTTTGACCAAAAGATGCGAGTAGGATGGTTCTTAGGTTTAACAGACTGCTTCCTCCAGAAAACAGGGCTTCAAATCTCGAATTCCTTTCCTCTTGCATTATTCATTCATTCAACTTTCCATTGATTCACTTAACAAATATTTACTGAGTGCCCAGCTTGGGTCAGTCTCTGTACTGGCTTTGAGGATATGGAGATAAGTAAGACCACATAGCACACGCTCTTTGGTCAAGCAGGCAAAACAGATGGCTTGGAAAATAAGTGATTTCAAAATAATCTAATAATGTGTTGTAAGGAAAGAGAGTTCAGGGACAAACAATTGCACTTTTTTAAAACTGAAAAATAGCTGACATCCTGTTCGTTTCAGGCGTACTACATAGGGCTTGACGTTTGCCTGTGTTATGAAGTGGTCACCGCAATAAGCCTAGTAACCATCTGTTCCCAAACAAAGTGATTACCATATTCTTGACCATATTCCTTATGCTGTATGTTACATCCCTGTGGCTTATTTATTTCATAACTGGGATTTGAAAATGGCCTTCATCTCCTTTCTGAAATTCTGTGTTACTTGCCTTGCACTGGAGAACCATCCCCATCCTCTGTGCTGCTCTTTGGGGATTCTGGGGGCAAGGGAAGGCTATGTCAGGACCGCTTGTCATTGTGCAGAAACAGCACAGATGTGACAGGGAGATACAGCGCTTGCATCTAAAGAGCACTTTTTGCTGGAGAAGCTTTCCTATTCACAGCATCCAACATAGTGCAATATTGAGCATCCCTGTGCTAAGAATGCCAGCATTCTTCCTTATCTCACAGGGCAGCTCTGGCCAGATGGCCTTTCCATTTTGCACAATGACATATGTCATCATCGGACACAAAGGCAAAAGACTCAGTTGAAAAGTCAAAGCTTCCATCAATAGGCCATCTTGTTGAATTGATATCAAACAAGAAATTTTTGCTAATCTTGGGATTGAAAAGATATCTTTTTATCCACTGCGTTAACTAAATTGGAGGCATTTGGGGGCATTAGATGGACAACCAAGTAAACTTTTTGAATCTTGTTCAAGAAAAGTAAAGACAATGCTTGTAAGCAGCCTGGAAAGACCGTGTGAAATACACCCAGGGTACAAGACTTGATCCGGAGGATCAATGACCCTATATCATTGATGATATAGGAAGATGTCCTTTATCGTGGTTTATCTCAGCTACTGGTCCACGCCTCTGGCTTCTTTCCACACACTTTGTGGTATCAGGGATGTGTCAGTAAGAAGGTCTATATCGGGAGTGATCTAAGTATTCTATAAACACAGGCTGCACACATTCATATGAATGATGTTAAAAACTGAAGCAAGTTTGCAGATAATTCAATAGAAAAATATCCGGATGGCACATATGGATAGTATAACAGAAGTACATAGACATTTTTGAGGTCTGGCCTTATCTTTGCGATTGCTTCAACTCTGTACTTCTCTTGCATGATGTAACTGTGTTCAGGGTATATTTGACCTACTGCTCCAGAACTTTCTTCTCAGAACACATTTTGATCCCCAGTTAGGCCCAAGTTGCTGGTGTGAGCCCATGAGAACAGGCTTCAGCCCCCTATTGCCTGAAGATTGTGTTTATAGTAAGATACGTATTAACTTAGTTTATGTGTTATGGGGAGGGGTAGCTGGGGGGTGACACTGGAGAGATGGAGATTATTGGGGTGAAGTGTAAAATGCTCTCAAGTTCCCCCTTAGTGCTGCCCCTCTCGTGTGGTCAAAGCTTGGGAAAAACTCTCTGGAGAGGCTTTAACATGATTAGTCTATTAAAAGGCTGAGACCTGTGCCACTGTAACTCAGCACCTCTCAAACTTAATTTACCACAGAGATCCACCTCTCCTCACATTACTTCCTTCTCAACATGTACTGACATCCCAAGGAAATCCAGTTTCTTAAAACTCATTTGCTGGGGGCACTCCCAAAAGGTTTTTCCATAACTATGTACTCTTTTATAAACATTTAAATTAACATCTATCGGTTTTCATCCTGAATTTGAAGAAGTTCACTCTGTTAGTAGGAGATTGAAAATGTTAATTATATTATAATTATAATCTGAAATCAGATGAGAACTGATTGTAATTAGAATAATAGTTGATGATGCACTTGACAAAATAGATTTTAAGTGACTTCCTGAAATGCCACTTGAATCAGAAAGAATTCAAACTGAATTTTTACTTGAAGGTTTTATCTTTAAAAAGTTGATAACTCTAGAAATGATTCCAAAAATGTTTGAATGATCAATGTCACTAATCTATATTGCATCAATTATTCTGAATTCAGAACCTCTCTCAAAGTTCAAGTTTCATCCTTAACAGAAAGGACCAAGAGGACAAAGAGACAGGAAGCCCATGCATTTAAGGTATCTTGATGAATCATTAACCTATCACCGAAAGATTTGGCATAGGTGAGGGGAACAGCCTTCATTTCAGGTGTGATTCTACTTCTCAGGCAGTTTTAGAAAAAGGAACATACAGAAGTTGAAGATCTAGAAGTTGATTCCTTTCAAATAATCCATTTATTTTACATCCCCCCAGAAAGCCTGTGTGGCTCCCTGGGGATGCATCGCTATTTGAGGCCTCCTTGCCACAGAGTCCTGTTGCCATTGCTTTGAGTGAGAACCCCTGGGCTGTTCTCTTGCTTAAGTCTCTTTTTGTCCCCTATCCGATTCTTCCATTCCAGGCCCTCCTTTCTCTAGAATGAAATCAACTTCTTAGCCAAGTGGGAAAGCCCCTCTACAACCCAGTCTCCACTATGCTCATGTTGTCTTCCCCTCCTAACAGCACCCACTCCCCCAACTTTACTTCAGCCCCAGGGATCTCCAGGCTCTTTCTTGAACATTCATTGCTCTTTCTTGCCACCATATCCTTGTTCTCTCTGTCTGGGAATATTAGTCTCCAGATACCAGCTTCTTGTACCTGTTGTTAGCTCAGTTCAGTTCAGTCACTCATCATTTCTGACTCTTTGTGACACCATGGACTGTAGAACACCATGCCTCCCTGTCCATCACCAATTCCAGGAGCTTGCTCAAACTCATGTCCATCGAGTCCCTGATGCCATCCAACCATCTCATCTTCTGTTGCCCTTCTCCTCCTGTCTTCCATCTTTCCCAGCATCAGGGTCTTTTCTAATGAGTCCATTCTTTGAATCAGGTGGCCAAAGTATTGGAGTTTCAGCTTCAGCATCACTCCTTCCATTGAATATTCAGGACTGATCTCCTTTAGGATGGACTGGTTGGATCTCCTTGCTGTCCACGGGACTCTCAAGACTCTTATCCAACACCACAGTTCAAAAGCATCAATTCTTTGGTGCTCAGCTTTCTTTATGGCCCATCTCTCACATCCATACATGACTACTGGAAAAACCATAGATTTGACTATATGGACCTTTGTTGGCAAACTAATGTCTCTTCTTTTTAATATGCTGTCTAGGTTGGTCATAGATTTTCTTCCAAGGAGCAAGTGTTTTTTAATTTCAAGGTTGCAGTCACCATCTGCAGTGATCTTGGAGCCCAAGAAAATAAAGCCTGTCACTGTTTCCACTGTTTCCCCATCTATTTCCCATGAAGTGATGGGACCAGATGCCATGATCTTCATTTTTTGGATGTTAAGTTTTAAGCCAGCTTTTTCACTCTCCTCTTTCACTTTCATCAAGAGGCTCTTCAGTTTCTCTTCACTTTCTGCCATAAGGGTGGTGTCATCCGCATATCTGAGGTTACTGATATTTCTCCCGGCAATCTTGATTCCAGCTTGTGCTTCATCCAGCCCATGATTTTGCATGATATTCTCTGCATATAAGTTAAATAAGCAGGGTGACAATATACATCCTTAATGTACTCCTTTCTCAATTTGAAACCAGTCTGTTTTTCCATGGGCAGTTCTAACTGTTGCTTCTTGACCTTCATACAGATTTCTCAGGAGGCAGGTAAGGTGGTTTGGTATTCCCATCTCTTTAAGAATTTTCCACAGTTTGTTGTGATCCACACAGTCAAATGCTTTATCATAGTCAATAAAGCATAAGTAGATGTTTTTCTGGAGTTCTCTTACTTTTTCTATGATCCAATGGATGCTGACTATTAGAGCTCTTTGATGTTGGCAATTTGATCTACCTGTTAAGGAAGAGCTTAACACCTTCCAGGAGGGTTTACCCATCCTTGTATCTCTCCCTTTGCCCCGTTGTCATTGTGTCCTTTGCTTGTATCGCCAGTACATCTTCCCTGTCTGTGTGCCTTCTATTAGTGTTACCTGGACAAATGTTTGTCTTCTTTTTAATTTATCTATCTGACTGTGCTGGGTCTTAGTTGTGATACCCAGGATCTTCAGTCTTCACTGTGGCATGCATACTCTTTAGTTATGGCACGTGGGCTCTTGTTCCCTGACTAGGGATTGAATTCAGGCCCCCTGCATTGGGAGTGCAGAGTCTTAAACACTGGACCATCAGGGAAGTCCCACGGTTTGTCTTCTTAAATCAAGATCAAATCTCTGAGCAGCAAGGAGACTTATACTGTACTTATCTGTGTACCTAACAGCACCTAGCACAGAGCAGGATTAAATGTTGATTGCAAGATGCATCTAAATAAATTTCAACCCATTTTAAATATAGATAGTACATGGAGTTGCCAAGGGAGAGTATTGATCTCCTTGTATGTGGGGGGCCCCTGTCTATGGAATTTGCCATTTTGGCATCAGCCCTTAGGATACAAAGGAAGAAGGCATCTGTGCTCCCAACCTACCCTCACTGTGATGGGGGTGGTATGCAGGTGACTTGTAAGCTGGGTTATATTTGTGGAACAGCTGTGAAATTTGCAGGGTTACCCTTGGACTGTACTTATTTACAAAGGCAAATAAGTATTTCCTTTTTTTTTTTTTTAAAGTCTGCATACCCAAAGTATTTTAGGTAAATGAAAACCTTAGTTTTCCTTAAAGGGACTAACAAAGAATTTCATTCCTTGTTGTCAGTAATGTCTTTGTGGCAGGTCCCTAATCTTTTCTTTTTCAAACTTCCTTCAAAGGATGGTTCAGGAGTCTTTAATTAACTATTAAAACGGGTGTTCTAACATGGGGGCAAGATTTAGAAAATCCCTTTAATTACTGGAACCAGATTTTCTCCTGATGTGTAAATACGAGTTTACTCCTCAACCAAATTGGGCTTTAATTAAACTGGGGGTGGGAGGTTGGGGGCCTGAATACTGGAAAGTGCCTTAATTTGCATTGGTCCCTGTTTCAGTGAAATTGGCTTAAGGGTGGGGATGAGAGACTCTTATGGTTTATTGTTTAAACTGGAAAATCAAGCAAAATGGGATTTGCTTTCCATACAGGAACTCATGGAAATTAGACACACTCTTGCCACCTCTGATTTATTCCAATGCCCGTGCTATAGGATTACCATGGGGACCCTCAGTGGTATGAGTTTATGAACCGCCATGTATTTCTTTTTGTTTTTTTCCCTCTCTGGATACATTAATCAGGCAAAACTAGGCTTATGGTTCTAGTTGACAAGGAAAGAAAAACCAGAGCTTGCTTTACCCCTCCCTCAATTTAATGCTTAACATTCAATATGGTGCACAGTTTGTTGAGAAAATAAGGTACATGTTTTGTCATTCCCCTTATGGATTTCAGTCAACACATGGAGGTGTTTGAAATGATCGGCTAATCCGGTTTCCTTTCCTTGAACCATCTGGTTCGAATTCTGTCTACCTGCTTGGAGTGCACCAGTCTCGTCTGCATGTACATATAAGGAAGTCACAACTCATTAACAGTTTAGGGAAAATCCCTGTGGAAATATACAGCTTTACTATTGTGGTAGATTTCCTCTTGGGAGCAAATTAGATAGGACTTTGATGTAAACCAAAGAAACTTGAGAGTTTCTGGAAGATATGTTGCTGCTGCTGCTAAGTCGCTTCAGTCGTGTCTGACTCTGTGCGACCCTATAGATGGAATGAGTGGTCCTAAAAAAAAATTCAACTTAAAAGCTTTTATTTCAAGTGGGAACAAAGTTATTGCATATTATCAGCTCACTCACACCATAGCTCAACTTGAAGTGGTCAAGTGATGAGCAGAACATGGCCTTACTAGCTTCATGATACGGTCCTTGATCAAATTTCAGCAACAAGCATGTAGTAATAATAAAATTAATGGAAAATAATTTGGTGGCAGTTGCTTATTATTGGCTGAGTCAAAAGATCTACTCAGTCTTCTTGTTATTTCCATTTTATTGACTTACTTTATTATTTATTTTAATTTTTATTGGAGTATAATTGACTTAGTCTCCATTTTAGAGATTGGGAAACTCAACCCACCCTTTTCAGCCTTCCTTGAAGCTATATCACATATTTTGGTCAATGAGTTAGTTACATGTCAAAGCTTGCTAGGGAGTATAATTGACTTAGTCTTCATTTTTAGAGGCTGGGAAACTCACCCCACCCTTTCCAGCCTTCCTTGAAGCTATATCACATGTTTTGGTCAATGAATTAGTTATATGTCAAAGCTTGCTAGGGGCTTCTGGGAAACATTTCTCTTTCCTGGGAAAGATATCACCAGACTTCCTTCCTTCTTCATAGATGCTAAGAGAATGATTGAATGTAGATGTGATGTCCAGAGCACAGCAATCAGCTTATGACCATAAGGGAAAGCCTATAAAAATTGCAGACATCAACCTGAACTTGGTCAGGTACTGGACCCAAACCAACAACTGCCTTCCTCTAGGTTTCTTCTTATTTAAGCCGCCTTGATGGTTACTTGCAGCCAAGAGCAATGTAACCAAGCAGGACCCTATGAGACCTTCCCAGGACAGACCCCTCCCCTCTGTCCTCTGCTGTAGCTTCTCTCTGAAGTACCTATTAGATAAGAGTATCTCACGCACATTTCCTGAGTTTTTCTATAGATGCTAACATTCCCACCAAATGGAAGATGTTAACTACTTGATGACCATGAAGATAGAGTCCCCAGGCCTTCTGAAGCCTAAGGACTGATAATATTAATCCCTGTGATGAAGTACCTCTTGCCTGGAAAATCCCATGGACAGAGGAGCCTGGTAGGCTGCAGTCCATGGGGTCACGAAGAGTCGGACACGACTGAGCGACTTCACTTTCACTTTTCACTTTCATGATTGGAGAAGGAAATGGCAACCCACTCCAGTGTTCTTGCCTGGAGAATCCCAGGGACGGGGGAGCCTGGTGGGCTGCCGTCTATGGGGTCACACAGAGTTGGACACGACTGACGCGACTTAGCAGCAGCAGCAGCAGTGATGAAGTGAAGTGAAGTCGCTCAGTCGTGTCCAACTCTTTGCGACCCCATGGACTGTAGCCTATCAGGCTCCTCTGTCCATGGGATTTTCCAGGCAAGAGTGCTGGAATAGTGGATTGCCATTTCCTTCTCCAGGGGATCTTCCCGACCCAGGAATCGAACCCGGGTCTCCTGCATTGCAGGCAGACACTTTACCGTCTGAGCCACTGGGGTGCTGGCCTATGATACCCCTGTGATACTGCTCTGTTACATGCATATGTGTTCAGTCCTGTCTGACTCTTTGAGACTCCAAGAACTGTAGCCCGCCAGGCTCCTCTGTCCATGGGATTTCCCAGGCAAGAATACTGGAGTGGGTCACCATTTCCTCCTCCAGAGGATCTTGCTGATGCAGGGATTGAACCTGTGCCTCCACGTTTCCTGCATTGCAGGCAAATTCTTTACCACTGAGCCGCCAGAAAAGCCCCGCTGCTCTGCTACCTCACCACCAACCAATTAAAGAATTGTGCTTGAGTTGATCACACACCCTGCAACCCTTCTCCCTCACCTGGCCTCTAAAAATACTTTGCTGAAACCCTTCCGGGAGTTTGGGTGTTTTGCGCAAAGAACAAAGCAATGCTTTGTTGTTGTTCAATCACTCAGCTGTGTCTGACTCTTGAGACCCCATGACGTGTACTGGAGCATGCCAGGCTTCCCTGTTCTTCACCACCTCTTGGAGCTTACTCAAACTTGTGTCCGTTGAGTAGGTATGCTGTTGCTGCTAAGTTGCTTCAGTCATGTCTGACTCTGTGCGACCCCATAGACAGCAGCCCACCAGGCTCCCCCGTCCCTGGGATTCTCCAGGCAAGAACACTGGAGTGGGTTGCCATGTCCTTCTCCAATGCATGAAGGTAAAAAGTGAAAGTGAAGTCGCTCAGTCGTGTCCGACTCTTCGCGACCCCATGGACTGCAGCCCACCAGGCTCCTCCGCCCATGGATTTTGCAGGCAGGAGTACTGGAGTGGGGTGCCATTGCCTTCTCCTGAGTCGGTATAAACACAGAAATTTCCTTCACCACATCCCCGTTTCAGAAGATGGACTTTACTATTTGAGGGCAGCTAGACTCAAGTTTGGTTTAGTAACAGCAATACTAACTGATGGGAGATAAACCCTACATATTTGTATCTGCTTTGAGACCGTCTTCCTGAGTTGAATAACTCAGTTAACCTTCCTTCCTCCTCCATGGCACCTGGGATTGCCAACGGGTTGAAACATTCATGAGGGCCTGGGATGGAGCATTTGGGTCCAAGCTCAGAATGGATGAAAATAGTGTAGGTTGAAGGATTAAGTCAAACGCTAAAGAAGAAAGACTAAAGGCGATTTCCCAGCTTCCATTACACACAGGAAGTGATGCAATAAGAACGCTGCAGTCTCTCTTACATGTTTTTAGTGAAAATGAAAAGTCAGCTCTTCATAGAGTATTTACAGCACCCTGTGCCCCATCGCAGACCCATTTTCTGATTCACCCTCTTTTCCCTCTACTTCTCTCTTCCTTCTTCTTCAGGGCCCAGAATCTCCTAATGAAGTCAGTTTATTTGTTTATTTCTTTGTTTGTCATAGCTGAATCTGATGGCTCTTATACCCTCTTCTCAATTCCCTCCATCTTCCCATTTTTACTTAAGTACTTTCCGCCAGCTCCCCTGGTCTCATCTTACACAAAGTTAGTTCAAAGGTGCATTCAAATTTATAGTGTCTGACATTAGAAAAAAAAAAAAAGACCTCTGGTGATGAGGAAATAAAAAGAGAATCCTGAAGAGCAGATGCAGATGTTGTATTTCCTGATTTAAAATGGAATATAATACCTAAAAGAAAAAATGCTGTCGTAAACATTTTTATTTTTCCTGACTGGATTTTTTTTTTTCCCCCCAAAACAGTGCTTCCTATTGACCTAAGATACAGAATAAAGCAGGAAAGAAGGTTACAAAAATCTGACTGTGTTCGTTCTTTAATTTTTCCCTCAGGGTGCAGTGCTGAAGACAAAGGGGCTTTTCTAAGAGGAGTTTTTCCTCTGTCCTGGAAAAAAGTCCCCCAAACAGATCCCCAATTCAGCAGGTCAAAGGCCCACTTCACCAGAGGGGCTGCTTGGACAGGAAGTGGTGGATTTCCTCTTCAGCAGGGATCCCTCCCAGAGCTGGGCAGGTTTGGCAGGAGGGGGGACAACTGTTTGGACAACTCAAAGTCAGAATTTAAACTGGGAGAGACTTCTGAGATCCAGTCTCCAGGTTTATGAGGATGGGAGAAGGTGCTGCCTCTTGTTGCCAATCCCTGTGAGCCTTGGTAGAAAGGCCAAGTGGGAATTTTTGGTAACGCTGCTGAACTCATGCTTCCTTGACCAAATGAATCTGGGGAAACACTGACAAAATACAGTTAAGGAAGACTCTTCACTACTGTGGTTCTCTACTGCACACTGGATTGTGTCCAGTACTCCCCAAGTTTATATGATTGCAAACAGACTGTTTCTCTTTTTGGTGGAGTAGCAAAATATTCCTCAAACAGGAGCACATAGTTCTTACCATGTGGGGCAATGCTGAGGTGCTAAATCTGTTACTGGGATCCACCTTCCTTTGCTCCTCGTCTTCCTCAGCTCTGTGAGTAATAACAGCTGACTCTACAGGGCTTCCCTGGTGCCTGAGCTGGTAAAGAATCCGCTTGCAATGCAGCAGACCCTGGTTCGATTCCTGGGTTGCAAAGATCCACCAGAGAAGGGATAGGCCACCCACTCTAGTATTCTGGCCTGGAGAATTCCATGGTCAGAGGATCCTGGCAGTCCCCAGTCTATGAGGTCGCAAGGAGTCAGACACAACTGAGCAACTTTCACTTCACCACTTGATCACTTGACATGTTTGTAACCCAGTTCTGCAGCTTAGCAGTAACTGAAGTGGGCTACCATCTGAAGACTTTCTGAAAGAACATGGTCTTAGCAGAAAGAACAGGGAGACTGTATACTTATTCTGCCCTACTTAGTGGCAAGGCACACTTTACCTTTTGAGAGGGGGAGAAGGCTTCAGAGAATATGGTACTGTTTACATGGGCACAGGAAATTATTGGCGAAATGGCAGCTGTATTTTTCAGAGCTTCATGAATTACCCATTGCATTCATGTAGAAAGCCGATCTCTTTCCCATTTTTGTTTGGTATTGAAACAAACCCTTGGCTAATTCTTTTGTTGGGAGAGAAAAGAATTTGAAAATGATTGTTCTTTTTTAAAAAAGAAATTAGTTTTCTTCTTCCCTTTTTTTTATAGTTGGAATGAAATATGGGTTTAAGATCACTATACTTTATCATATCCCTAAAGCACTACATATGATGACAGCTTGTAAATTGAATTCTCCAGCCCCAACTCTCCTTCTGAGTGCAAACCAGTGTTCAGCACCCCCCGCTGCACAGCCATTCCAGGACATGGCAGAAGCAGTGCACACTCAGCATCGTTACTCCTGCCCTCCTTTCCCCGCACCCACCCTGACCAAGGGCACTGCTGCCCACGCACTAACACAGGCCGGAACCTGGGACTCATCCTTCTTTCTTTCTCTGGAGATTCATTCTCTCTCTTGGGTGACTTTGCCTCCAGTTGTCAAGCTGCTCCAACATAGCTTTAGAAAATGCTCTTCTCCATTGTCTTCCCCTTAGTTCAGCAAAGCGAACCTTGGCATTGCTTACCATCCTTCCAGACCTGACTCTTCCAGCCTCTCCTGTCACCTGCTACCACCCCTGCCTCACCCTGTGCACATTGATTTCTGCACAGTTCCCCGAACCCACTCTGTTGCTTCACATTGCTCTGACTTGACCTATTATTTCTCTTTCTCCCAAATGATCTCCTTTCCCCCACCTTCTTTGCCTACCTCTGTCTGAGGGCGGAGACCTCCATTCGGTGCTTCTTTTTTCAGAGGCTTCCCTGAGTTCCACGGGAAGAAATGGCCATATCCATCTCTGTGCTGCCACTGTCCCTTCATCAGAATCCTTGGTTTTTACTTGGGCATGCAGAATCATGAAAAATAATACATGCTTGTTGTTCTGGGGTGAATTGTCATGCAGAAAAAGCAAATGGGTGCAACCTGGCATCTAATAGGTGCTTAAGATGCATTCGGAATAAGCAAGTTGTAAATGCTTGAGGGTATTTTATTTTATTCTACAAGATGAAAAAAGAAGATGATGTTTTGTGATTAAGTTGCCTGACTTAGAAGTTGACTAATGGAAAAGACCCTGATGCTCAGAAAGATTGAGGGCAGGAGGAGACGGGGGCAACAGAGGATGAGATGGTTGGATGGCATCACCGACTTGATGGACACGAGTTTGAGAAAACTACAGGAGATAGTGAAGGACAGGGAAACCCATGGGCTCGCAAAGAGTCGGACACAACTGAGCAATTGAACAATAGCAATGGGGAAGAGGGTCACTGGAGGCCTGCCAAGGACTAGTCATTCTATCTTTGCCATTCTGGACCATTCAGTGGGCAGATGGCACTGGGCTGGCTGCTCCGTCAGGGCCCTTCTGCACAGGCATTTTTGATGCCCTAAACTCCAGTCTCACAGAACTGGGACCAGATGTCACCCAGCTGGCATCTCCACCTCCTGTAGCCAGCTGAGCTGCTGAGACTTTTAAATGATCCCGTAAGTGTCAAATTACCTAGTACCAAGCCTGACAGAGAATACTCACTTGCTAAGAGGGAGTTTTCTTGTTTTGCCACTTTTTAAGAGAAAAAACCATACAAAACTTTTTTTTTTTTTTTTCCGTGAAAATCTGTGCCTGGGATATGGGAAGATAATGGTTACTAAGGTACATGATGTTTTGGTTGTTATACATTCGCAGTTCAGTGCAAATCTCCCTCCATCTGCACCCTCCCTCTTTCTCTTACATCCTCAGCTTCTCCCACTTGACTGACTCCTGCCGCTTTACCTGTGAAGAAGGTCAAGACTTTCCTACCTTAAAGATCCCTTCTTCATTTTTTTTTTTTTTTGGCAACATTGCACAGCATGTGGGATCTTCGTTGCCCAACCAGGGATTGAACCTATGTCTCCTGCAGTGGAAGTGAGGAGTCTTAACCACTGGACCACTATGGAAGTCCCAAGGACCCTTCTTAATTCTTCTCCACATCCAACTGGGCTTCTTCCATCAAGTGACCCCCAAACAGGTCTCCTCTTGGGCCTCTGACTCCCATTGCTGTTCTGGCCACTGCAACCTGGCTTCCATATCAGCTCTTCCATTTACTGCTCCTGCTAATGTCAACTCTGATCTCCTAATTGCCTCCTCATTGCCACCTTGAATGGAAAGTTCAGTCCTTATCTAATTTGCTGCTATTGAAACTCCTCCAGTTCTCTCTCTGAAGCCCCACCTCCTCTGGGCTCCTGGGACATTGCTGTGTGCTGGCCTCTCCTGTCCATCTGGCGATGTCTTCTCATATTTCTCCCCTCCTTTTCTATCCACATATCGATAACAAAGTCTTCCCCATTCTTCAAAACCCAACTCCATTCTACTTCTTCCAAAAAACCAAATCCCATTTCTGTACTTGCTGAAGGTCCCAATTTTTCTAAGACTCAGTTTCTCCATCTGTGAAATGGCGATCCTATGAGAACTTACTTCAGAGGACTGTATGAGGACTCAACACAAGGAATTTACACAGCGCCTGCCATGTGTGGACGTCTTCGTGCATGTTGGTTTTAGAAATACTGTTTCCAGATGGAATCAACATCTTCATCTCACTGGGATTTATGAGTGACTGTCTCTCTCTGGATTAAGAGATCCTGAGGTGGTTGGGGAGGTGAGGTCATCTTTACTTCCCTTCCAGCCGTTGTCATGTTCCCTCTCCCTGGTATTGCTTGCACTCATAGTGACAAATTCTGTGTCATTCAGTACAATTTAGCTTGTGCATTTCAGTCCCATTCACCAAAGCCACACACAGCTCCCTATTGTGTATCAGGTGGTGTACTAGCCCCGGAGATGCACGAGAGAGGCGGGCTCAGTCCTTGCGCCCCGAGGAGCTCTAAGGTGGGCGAGAGTGAGCTTGGGTACGAAGCACCATACCTCCACACCGACTTTGAGATGTGTGCTTGACGACTGCAGTGTGGCTGGGCTGGTGGACACTGGTCGCTTGAATGGGTAATTCAGGGGCTGGACATAGTCGCACAAATGGGCGCTGTGACGGTCTGAATCCTGAAGCTGACTGTGTTCTTTGTGCATCAGTAAGGTTGTCTGGGTGTGCTTTGTGCCCTGCCTGACAGCTCCTGCTTCTTCGTGGGCATGAGGCTTCTATCACTGACCAGACTCCCCCTCCTGGGTTTGCTCTCCTAGGAAGCTTGGAGAATGTAAGCCCAGAGGTCTCTTTCCTAAGCAACAGGAGAGTTTAGACTAGGTGACCTCTGGAGTCCCTCCTGACCTTGAAACTCTGTGATGGGATAAAAGTGGCCCAGAAACAAAGGTCTGAGTCTCAGTGGCAGCATTCATGCTGACCTGCCTGGCTCATTAGGGTTAATCAGTAAACGGGTTGCTAAGACAATATTTGAGAGGTGGATTCTAGTAGATTAAGGTGGAGGTGGGTAGAAGAAAGTGTACTCTAAGGATAACAGTTGTTACAGAGCATATAAAACAAGCCTGGCACAAGTCCCACCTTTTCCTGAAAGTCTTTTATGCTCTGTGGGCCCTCAGCTCATACAGCACACTGGCCTTTAGAAAATATTCTGGACTTAGACCATGATGAAACTCTGACCTACATGGTTTTTCTCGCCTCTTAAAATATGTGTTTGTTTTGTAGCCCCCAGGGAGATTAGGAGCCGAGATTAGGAGACATTTTTGGGAAATGCCCCATTTCCTACAGTACCTGGTTTTAAGCTGGAGACAGAGTACGTGTTTCATAAGAACCTGATTGAGAGAATGAAAGCAAAAGTGTCCAAGGACTGTAGATAACGTCTTCGGTGCTGGGCAGGCAGGGCATACTGGAGGTTCTCTCTCCTTGGTCCAAGTCCCTGAGAAGGACCTCAGAGATGACCTGGGCTAGAGTTTGGTGATCATAGTGTGGCTTTGCTCCACGCCTGGGAGCCACCAAATTCATTGCTGAGGTGAGCTGAATACTTTCATGGTTGGTTTCCAGGAAGAATCAACCAAGAATAAAAGGTGGGGTGACAGTCTTTCTTTGGGGTGCAAGAGAGGCCAGTTTCCCCTTCCTCTGGGGCAGCAAATATTTTATGTCCTGAACTCTGATTCCCTCTTTGAGCTCAGGTCCCACAATCTTCTTGGAGGTTGAAAATGGCCGTGAAAGTGGTGGATACATAGTTTTCCAAAGCTTCATGCAAATTTATGCGGTATACTTTTTCTGGAGAATGACCCCATTGCTTCAAACACCTTTAAGTTCCTCAAAAAGCTAAGATAACACTACTCCATCTACATTTCTGTTGCAGAGACTTTTCTGAGAATGATTTATATAGGAATATGCATAGATACTACAAAAGAGGGTAGGGATGAGTAAGCCTTTGGGCTTGGGGTTTCAAGCTCAAAGGTGAATCTCACATTTTTTTCTTTAAGACTTCATCTTTTAAACTTGTTTTTGGTTCACAGCAAAATTGAGAGGAAGAAACAGAAATTTCCCTGGCCCTGCATGCATGCATAGCCTACTCCATTATCAAGATCCCCCATCAGAGTAGTACATTTATTATGCTGAGCATACATTGGCACATCATTAAGACGCAAAGTCCATAGTTTACATTAGTGTTCACTCTTAGCGTTGTACATCCTATGGGTTTGGACAAATGTCTATATATCCACCATTAAAGTATCATACAGAGTGTTTTCTCTGCCCTGAAAGTTTTTGTGCTCTGCCTATTTGTTCCTCCCTCCCCACCAACCTCTGGCAACCACTGATCTTTTCACTGTCTCTGTGGTTGGCTGGTTTAGATGCTAAATCGTGGCCGACTTGCGACCCCGTGGACTGTAGCCCGCCAGGCTCCTCTGTCCATGGGATCCTCCAGGCAAGAATCCTGGAGTGGGTTGCCATTTTCTTCTCCATAGGTTGCTTTGTTTTACATCTTCCAGAATGACATACAGTTGGGATCATAAAATATGCAGGCTTTTCCGATTGGCTTCTCTTAATAATATGCGTTAAAGTTTCCTCCATACTTTTTGCTGGCTTGTTAGCTCATTTCTCTTTAACACTGAATAACACTCCGTTTGTACCACAGTTTACCCATTTACCTGTTGAAGGACACCTTTGTTGCTTCCAAGTTGTGGCAGTTATGAACAAAGCTGCTATACCCAGCCACTTGCTTGTTTTTCTGTGCCATAGAATTTCAAATTCCTTGTATAAATACCAAGGAGAAAGATTGCTGTATCACAGGATAAGAGAGTGATTAGTTTTGTAAGAAACTGCCAAATTGTCTTCCAAAGTGGCTGCCCCATTTTGCATTCTCACCAGCAATGAATGAGAGTTCTTGGTCTGCATCCTTGCAGCGATTGGTGCTGGCAGTATTCTGGATTTTGACCATTCTAATAGTCAAATAGTGTGCTGGGAGCTCCGTGTCATTCTAATTTGCATCTTCCTGATGGTGTAGGAGGTGGAACATCTTTTCATGTGCTTACTTGCCATGTATTCCTTGGTGATGTATCTGCTAAGGTATTTGGCCCATTTTTTAACCAGGTTGTTTGACTTCTTATTGTTGAGTTTTAAGAGTTCTTTGTGTATTTTGGATAACAATCCTTTATCAGATATGTCTTTTGGAAATATTTCCTTCCAGCCTGGGGTTTGTCTTTTTTTTCTCTTAACAATGTCTTTTTCAGAGCAGAAGCTTTCATTTTAATAAATCCCAGATTAAGAATTTTCTTTTAGATTGTGCTTTTGATTTCATATCAAAAAGTTACCACTGTACCAAACTCATCAAAATTTTCTCCTATGTTATCTTCTAGAAGTTTTACGAATTTAGGTTTTACATTAGGTCTATGATTCATTTTGAGTTAACTTTTGCTAAGGGTGTGAGGTCTGGGTCTGATTCATTGTTTTGTGCTTGGATGTCTAGTTGGTTCAGCACCATTGGTTGGAAAGACTATCTCTTCTCCATTTTATTGTGTTTACAATCTTGACCTTTTCAGCAGCAAACTTGTTCATGTGTGCAGTTGAGGTCTTGACAATAATGCTTATTGAGCATTTGATATACTCTAGGTACTGCTTTAATTGCTTTATACACATTTTATCAGAGACTCTTCACAACCACATCATAAACTACCATGATTATCCCCAATTTACAGATAGAGAAACTGAGGTTCTGAGAGATTAAGAATGTGCCTGAGGGTAATAGCCAATTATTCAAACTAGGATTCAAACAGGCAATCTGGCTCTTAGTGATGCTGTGCTTTTCTTCCAAATTTCTAGGCTTCCAGTAAGAAAGTCCGAGAGGGTTGTAATGGTAACTTTGATCTTAGTGGTCTCTGGGCATTGGGCCCTTACATGTCACTTCTGGGTGAGCTGGCTTTCTCTTGATCCCTGGTAAGTAAGGTGAGGAGGTTGGAGGAAAACCTGAAGACATGCACACTTCTGTTTAGTTCTGGGGCACCTCTGTCAGGCACATAGTGTTAAATGAATAATGACAGAGAATCAATGTCTAGTGATATCCTGACTTAATTCCCCCTTATTGTGTAATATTCCCAGGCAAGATAATATTTGTGGTATCAAAGCAAATTGGAAATCAGAAAATGTGAACATGGTCAAAACTTTCACAAGAAAAAATTAAAAATAAAAATTCACACACAGAGAAAAAGGGTTTCCCTGGTGGTCCAGTGGTTAAGACTTGGCACTCCCAAAGTGGGGGCCATGAGTTTGATCCCTGGTTGAGGAAGCTCTGCCTGCCATGTGGTGCAGCCAAAACACCAAACAAACAAAAAGAAGTGTGGTGGAACCAGAAATACAGTTTAGCTAATGGCTTAGTCCTTCCAAATGGAAGCTTCGTTTTTCATTAAAGATAGACCGTTTGAGGGAATCCCCTGGTGGTCCAGTGGTTAGGACTCTGTCCTTCCACAGCAGGGGCATATGTTCGATCCGTGGCTGGGGAATTAAGATCTCCCAAGATGTGTGGTGAGGCTGAAAAAAAGAGAAAAGATTATTTGAAATGAACTCTTATTTGAGATAATGAGTTGAGAGATCCCTCCTACATACACGCTCTGCAAGCCACATTCTTCCAGCCACACAAAGGAACCCAGAACTCCAGGACACGGGACATCACACCAGGGAGACAGCCTGAGTGCTGGAGAGAGTAAGCAAAGCGCCTCCTAAGCTATCTAGTGAGCTCTGGGGCTTAGGCAATATCTGCTCTGGGGAAGACAGCCTGGCCACGGCTGAAGTCAACACGCTCTGGTGTCAACACTGCCCTCCAGGCCACGGGCAGCAGCAAAACGCACCAAGTCCTAAAGGCCCAGGGGGTGGACTTTCCGACTGGACTCCAGTCACAGAGCAATAGGGCTGAGGGCTGAGTTGGTGGGGGGCTCAAGCTTACCCTCAGCTGATGCCGTTCTGGAGTCCAAGGCCCCGAGGCTTTGTGTTCTGGCCAGGGATACTGTCACAGAACTGGAAATGCTTTCCCACTCTCCCTGGATTTTTTTCACTTCGCCCTCCCTACCACTCCCCAAATCCTAAAAACTGCGTCATTCTCACAGAGTCCTCTGTGGATCTGAACGCATGCAAGAATTTGGTTCAATCTCCTATTGCTTGCCTAACTTCTAGCTTCTACATTTGGCCCAATGGATTAAAAGCAGACTGGGGACTTCCCTGGTGGTCCAGTGGGTAAGACTCTGTGCTTCCAAGGCAGGTGGCAAGTGTTCCATCCCTGACTGGGGAACTAAGATCCCACATGTCTGTGGAGTGAGGTCAAAAGAGTATTTTTTAAAAAAGCAGACTGGATGACAGCAAAATGACTAAGCCATTTCTCACAAAAGACAATTTAGAAAATTGATTTTAGGCATCGCTTGAAATAATTGCTATGATGAAGTATATTTTGAATTGTGCATTATCCACTGCTTAGAAAAACAGAGGTCATTAGCATGTGATAGAAGGTGGAACACACGTGTGTGGAATACGTGGTCCTTTCCCTGTGTAAACTCTGTGACCCACCCCAGTGTGCTCAGGTCATCATCCATGTCATCCTCACAGGTGAGCGGCCAGGGAAGCGGAACAGAGCCATTATCATTATTTCACAGACAGGATCTGGGAGACTGTAACTTGCGGTGGTCCCAAACCAGTTACCTGTGAATGGAGACTCACTATCAGAGGCGCTGTTGCATCTTGCTCTCTTCCTAACACACAGCCCTGCTTCAGTGCATGGCCATACATTATTGCTTTTCTTTTTTTATGGTTTTAAATCATTTGTTCATTTTTTTTTTTGGCTTTGGCTGAGCCATGTGGCATGTAGGTTTCATGACCAGGGATCAAACCCCCTATATTGGAAGCATGGACTCTTAACTGCTGGACCACCAGGGGAGTCTCCTGCTTGCTTTTCTGGTTATTCCTAGAACTCTTCACACCCTAGAAAAGTCAAAGCCTTGTCCTCTTGTAGTTAACTATGGCAGAGCCTTCACTTGTCACTGAATTTCCAGGGGGGGAGTGGGTGGAATGGTGGGGGAGGGATGGGCAGGAGAGCCTTATTTGCCACAGTGAATGCCACTCCCTTCCCTCCTCAACAGTCTTCGACTAGCCAAGAGTGAAGTGGCCTATAGGTCATTCCTGACTTGTAAGCCAGGAACTTAAATAGTGGAAAAGAATTATGTGATTCAATTATACTATTCAGTTAAACGTAAGTAATTACAGTCATCTTCATTCTTTGTAATCTTCTTAACCTCGTGGTATTTCCTGACTCTGACATACTTTGGTGTGATTATATCTATCAGCTGGGATGATGACTAATTCCTCTGAGCTATTTTCTGTCTGTTCTTATTTGTGATGGGGAACTATCTCTTTGTAAATCTGCACCGAGAAGACCAGTTATTAGTATTACTTTTATAGATGTAGCTTAACACCGTACGTAGGACATAGTTATGCCCAATAAATAAATAGTGGGTATAATCATTAAGAATCTAAGTTTGCTCGGGAACTGCCGGGCAGGTGATTTTTGAAGTCCTCCAGTCACATAATAACTTGGGAAATCTGGGAAGCTTTTCAGGAGTGATCACATCAGAAACCCAAGGGAAAGCAGTCAGAGAAATGGTTTAGTGTAGCATTGTTTTATTTATCCCTTTCATTTCTTTAATCCTTCCATGAAAAAGACAGATAAAGTCTTCCCAAAATTAACATGCACATTGAACATAACCACCTGAGTGCTCAGTCACTCAGTTGTGTCCGACTGTTTGTGACCCTTTGTACTGTAGCCTGCCAAGCTCCTCTGTCCATTGGATTTTTCAGGCAAGAATATTGGAGTAGGTTGCCATTTCCTTCTCCATAGTTTGGAATAATAATGTGAACGTACTCAATGGACATGAGTTTTAGCAAACTCTAGAAGATGATGAAGGGCAGAGAAATCTGGCATTCTGCAGTCCATGGGATCACAAAGAGTCAGATGCGACTTAGCAACTGAAAAATAACAACTTGCTTGAGAAGCAAAAGCTGTGACTGTCTTCCTCTCATTGCCTGATATTGATAAAACATCCCCTGAAGGACCATTCTAAGCTGGCCCTGCCTTGTCCAACTCCTCTCGACTTCAGATTCAAAGAACTTTCCTCAGATACCCGCCCCACCCACTTGGTCCTAAGTCTTCAGGACCAAACTTAGAAAATTAAATATCCAGTTATTATGAGCAGTGGGGGAGTGGAGTTGGTCTTGAGTGGCTAATGAGCACTCAGTAATGCATTCCGACTCCCATTATGTTTGTCCAGTTTCTGATTTAGACTTCATTTCTCTCACCCAGTTGTGGATATAATGGGTGATGGAAGTAAAGTCCGATGCTGTAAAGAGCAATATTGCATAGGAACCTGGAATGTTAGGTCCATGAATCAAGGCAAATTAGAAGTGGTCAACATGCGATGGCAAGAGTGAACATCGACATTCTAGGAATCAGTGAACTAAAATGGACTGGAATGGATGAATTTAACTCAGATGACCATTATATCTACTACTGTGGGCAGGAATCCCTTAGAAGAAATGGAGTAGCCATCATAGTCAACAAGAAAGTCCAAAATGCAGTACCTGGATGAAATCTCAAAAACGACAGAATGATCTCTGTTTCCAAGGCAAACCATTCAATATCACAGTAATCCAAGTCCATGCCCTGATCAGCAATGCCGAAGAAGCTGAAATTGAGTGGTTCTCTGAAGACCTACAAGACCTTCTACAACTAACACTCAAAAAACATGTCCTTTTCATTATAGGGGATTGGAATGCAAAAGTAGAAAGTCAAGAGCCTCCTGGAGTAACAAGCAAATCTGGCCTTGGAGAACAAAACAAAACAGGTCAAAGACAAACACCCTCTTCCAACAACACAAGAGAAGATTCTACACATGGACATCACCAGATGGTCAATACCAAAATGAGATTGATTATATTCTTTGAAGCCAAAAATGGAGAAGCTCTATACGGTCAGCAAAAACAAGACTGGGAGCTGACTGTGGCTCAGATCATGAACTCCTTATTGCCAAACTCAGACTTAAATTGAAGAAAGTAGGAAAAGCCACTAGACCATTCAGGTATGACCTAAATCAAATCCCTTACAGTTATACAGTGGAAGTGACAAACAGATTCAAGGGATTAGATCTGATAGAGTGCCTGAAGAACTGTGGACGGAGGTTCATGACATTGTACAGGAGGCAGTGATCAAGACTATCCCCAAGAAAAGAAATACAAAAAGGCAAAATGATTGTCTGATGAGGCTTTACAAATAGTTGAGAAAAGAAGAGAAGCTAAAGACAAAGGAGAAGAGGAAAGATATACCTGTTTGAATGCAGAGTTCCAAAAAATAGCAAGGAGAGATAAGAAAGCCTTCCTCAGTGATCAAGGCAAAGAAACGGAGGAAAACAATAGAATGGGAAAGACTAGAGATTTCTTCAAGAAAATTAGAGATACCAAGGGAAAATTTCATGCAAATATGGGCACAATAAAGGACAGAAATGGTTTGGACCTAACAGAAGGAGAAGATATTAAGAAGAAGTGGCAAGAATACACAGAAGAACTGTACAAAAAAGATCTTCATGGCTCAGATAACCATGATGTTGTGATCACTTACCAAGAGCCAGACATCTTGGAATGTGAAGTCAAGTGGGCCTTAGGACGCATCACTATGAACAAAGCTTAGAGCAGGTGATGGAATTCCACCTGACATTTCAAATCCTAAAAGATGATGCTGTGAAAGTGCTGCACTCAATATGCCAGCAAATTTGGAAAACTCAGCAGTGGCCACAGGACTAGGAAAGGTCAGTTTTCATTCCAATCCCAAAGAAAGGCAATGCCAAAGAATGCTCAAACTACCGCACAATTGCACTCATCGCACACACTAGCAAAGAGATGCTCAAAATCCTCCAAGCCAGGCTTACATGAATTGTGAACTTCCAGATGTTCAAGCTGGATTTAGAAAAGGCGGAGGAACCAGAGATAAAATTGCCAAAATCCACTGGATCATTGAAAAAGCAAGAGAGTTCCAGAAAAGCATCTACAGCTTTATTGACTATGCCAAAGCCTTTGAGTGTGTAGAGCACAACAAACTTTGGAAAATTCTTCAAGAGATGGGAATACCAGACCACCTGACCTGCCTCTTGAGAAACCTGTATGGAGGTCAAGAAGCAACAGTTAGAACATGACATGAAACAACAGACTGGTCCCAAATAGGAAAAGAAGTGCGTCAAGGCTGTATATTGTCACCCTGCTTATTTAACTTATATGCAGAGGATATCATGTGAAATGCTGGGCTGGATGAAGCACAAGCTGGAGTTGGTGATGGACAGAGAGACCTGGCATGTTGCAGTCTATGGGGCTGCAGAGTTGGACATGGCTGAACGACGGAACTGAACATGTTGTAATTTAATACAGTTATAATACATATTTGAATGCAACTGTAGTATTGTGTTGCCCAAAAAGTTTGTTTTATTTTCCATGCCTGGTTAGTCCGCTAGGTTGTGTCTGACTGTTGGCAACCCCCTGGACTGTAGCTCGCCAAGCTCTTCTGTCCATGGGACTTTCCCAGCAAGAATACTGGAGTGGGTTGCCATTTCCTTCTCCATTTATCCCCCCAATGAAGATCTTACATATTTTATTATCATCCTTTATATTTCATGAAAACATGGAATTAAATTATGAGGACTGCTAGTTATACAGTAGTCGTCCAATGTCGGCAGAATCGGAGGTTGCTATGTTTCCTAAGTTTGTAACAATTTAGAATCATTTGAGCTAGCTCAGGGCACCGATTAGTATCTCCAACCCCTTTGGGACCAGATATTCCTGCATTTAAAGAGGAGATTCAAAATGAAAATAATGGCACAGTGATTATCAGCGTGAAGAAACACTATCACTTGGAGCTTTGACTTGTGTCTAATATTTGAAACAGTGGAACAGACTGTGAGTGGCAAGATCCATTAGTGGAACAGATCACTATGTATGTGTAAGTTTTTTCTTTTTTTCCAAAAAATACAGTAATGTAAATTGAAAAGTATTATCACATTAGCTTTTCCCTTTTATATACTTGAAGTGTTGTATTATTTACTATTATTATTATTTTTTACAGGCACAATTATACACAGGCAGATCCGTAAAAAAACATTTTCACTGTCTTTGTTTCCTTTCTGGGCATGATTCTTCTCAGGCTTACTTCATGACTTACTAAGAACGATTTTGTCTTTTAAAATCTTATTGTGATAACTTAAAACTTTTTATTGTTATAGTTTACATACCATACTATTCATTTGCTTTATTCTCACAATTCAACAATTTTGGTATATTTACAGAGTTGTGTGTATGTGGGTGCTAAATCACTTCAGATGTGTCTGACTCTTTGCAACCCCATGGACTGTACCTCTGTCCATGGATTCTCCAGGCAAGGATACTGGAAAGGGTTGTCAGGCCCTCCTCTTCCCAATTGAGGGATCGAACGTGTGTCTTCTGTGCCTCCTGTATTGCAGGCAGATTCTTTACTGCTGAGCCACTGGGGAAGCCCAGAGTTGTGCAATTATTACCAAAGGCATCAGAGTTTATTTATTTATTTATTTTTGGCTGTGCAGCACGTGGGATCTTAGTTCCCTGACCAGGGATCAAGCCAGTGCCCTTTGCATTGGAAGCTCAGAGTCTTAACCACTGGACAACCAGGGAAATCCCACTAAGAATAATTTTGTTGTATCAAAGAGAGGGAGTGAAAGTCACTCAGTCGTGTCTGACTCTCTGTGATCCCATGGACTGTGCAGTCCATGTAATTCTCCAGGCCGGAATACTGGAGTGGGTAGCCTTTCCCTTCTCCAGGGGATCTTCCCAACCCAGGGATCAAACCCAGGTCACCTGCACCACAGGTGGATTCTTTACCAGCTGAGCCACAAGGGAAGCCCTTTGAAGAGAGGGAAGGTGCTAGAAATGATTCGCTCCGTATGTCAAGTACTCCAGGTATGGCCCTGAGCCTGAGTTCACAGTGCTCGCTGAATACAAGATTTGGACTATGGACCATCTTTTCTCCCAAGGGACCCATTCCATCATCCATCTTTCTTAGTCCTTTTATTTTTGGCTTATTCTCTGCCCAGATAGCAGCATGCTTTGCATCAAACCAACCAAGGTTTGAATGCTTGAGATGTCAATGACCACGTCTCCTTCATAGCAAACATCCAGATGAAAAGAAAATTCCAGTTCATCATCTAGATCTTCTGTTTACGCAAGGGCAGATATCTGGTTGATTGAATGCTTTTATCAGTGTACTGCTATGGTCAGTGTCACCCCGGGATACTTTTCTTTCAGGTACATCAAGGGCTAGCAGTCGCGTAGGTGTCATCCTTATCCATAGATAAGAAAGGGCTATGTTGGCCAAAATGGGTTTCAGTACTGAAAGGGGCTCTGAGCAACCATGATTATAAAATCCTATTTGAGCTCTGTTTTTACACTGCTGGTTTCAGTGATAACTTGATTACAAGTGGGGCCTCATGTGCCCTGTGTCTGTGGGTGGTTTAAACAAATAATTGTGTAACTGAAAAAAAAAATGTAACTAATAGTGACTTTATTTCTAACTTGTGTCTGGAGAAACCACAAAAAGACAGAGGAAAATCCACCCTTAATTTATACCAAATTATCTTCAACATCTTGTCCTCCCATTCCAAGAGGACTTTGGAGAAAGGAGTGGTCCTCCTCCTTCTCTCTTTTGTAGTCTTGATTCTTAACCCCCAAAACAACCCCAAACACCAACAAGCAAAAGCTCTCCTATACTCAGTGGGTCCAGCCTCTCTCTCTTCCCTTCTTTATTTCCTGTATCTGCCTTTTCTATCTCCTCTCTGGCTCTCCATCTGATTCTCTCATTCTTTATTTATTAATTTATTTTTAATTGGAAGATAATTGCTTTACAATGTTGTGTTAGTTTCTGCTGTACAACGAAGTGAGTCAGCTATCAGTTCAGTTCAGTTCAGTTCAGCCACTCAGTCGTGTCTGATTCTTTGCGACCCCATGGACTGCAACACGCCAGGCCTCCCTGTCCATCACCAACTCCCAGAGCTTACTCAAATTCATGTCCATTGAACCTGTGATGTCATCCAACCATCTCATCCTCTGTCGTCCCCTTTTCCTCCCACCTTTAATCTTTCCCAGCATCAGGGTCTTTTCCAGTGAATCTGTTCTTCCCATTAGGTGGCCAAAGGATTGGAGTTTCGGCATCAGCATCACTCTTTCCAGTGAATATTCAGGACTGATTTCCTTCAGGATGGACTGGTTGGATCTCCTCGCAGTCCAAGGGACTCTCAAGAGTCTTCTCCAACACCACAGTTCAAAAGCATCAATTCTTCTGCACTCAGCTTTCTTTATGGTCCAACTCTCACATCCATACATGACTACTGGAAAAACCATAGCTTTGACTAGATGGACTTTTGTTGGCAAAGTAATGTCTCTGTTTTTTAATATGCTGTCTAGGTTGGTCATAATTTTTCTTCCAAGGAACAAGTGTCTTTTCATTTCATGGCTGCAATCACCATCTGCAGTGATTTTGGAGCCCTCCAAAATAAGGTCTCTCAGTTTCCATTGCTTCCCCATATATCTGCCATGAAGTGATGAGACCGGATGCCGTGATCCTCATTTTCTGATGTTGAGTTTTAAGCCAACTTTTTCACTCTCCTCTTTCACTTTCATCAAGAGGCTTTTTAGTTCCTCTTCACTTTCTGCCATAAGGGTGGTATCATCTGCATATCTGAGGTTATTGATATTTCTCCCAGCAATCTTGATTCCAGCTTGTGTTTCTTCCAGTCCAGCATTTCTCATGATATACTCTGCATATAAGTTAAATAAGCAGGGTGACAATATACAGCCTTGACGGACTCCTTTTCCTATTTGGAACCAGTCTGTTGTTCCATGTCCAGTTCTAACTGTTGCTTCCTGACCTGCATACAGATTTCTCAGGAGGCAGGTACGGTGATGTGGTATTCCCATCTCTTTAAGAATTTTCTGCAGTTTGTTGTGATCCACACAGACAAAGGCTTTGGCATAGTCAATAAAGCAGAAGTAGATGTTTTTCTGCAACTCTCTCGCTTTTTCAATGATCCAACAGATGTTGGCAATTTGATCTCTGGTTCCTCCGCCTTTTCTAAATGCAGCTTAAATATCTGGATGTTTACGGTTCATGTACTGTTGAAGCCTGGCTTGGAGAATTTTGAACATCTCTTTGCTAGTGTGTGTGATGAGTACAATTGTGCGGTAGTTTGAGCATTCTTTGGCATTGCCTTTCTTTGGGATTGGAATGAAAACTGACCTTTCCCAGTCCTGTGGCCACTGCTGAGTTTTCCAAATTTGCTGGCATATTGAGTGCAGCACTTTCACAGCATCATCTTTTAGGATTTGAAATGTCAGCTGGAATTCCATCACCTCCTCTAGCTTTGTTTGTAGTGATGCGTCCCAAGGCTCATGACTTCACATTCCAGGATGTCTGGCCCTAGGTGAATGATCACATCATTGTGATTATCTGGGTCGTGAAGATCTTTTTTGTATAGTTTTTCTGTATATTCTTGCCACCTCTTCTTAATATCTTCTGCTTCTATTAGGTCCAAACAATTTCTGTCCTTTATTGTTCCCATATTTGCATGAAATGCTTACTTGGTATCTCTAATTTTCTTGAAGAACTCTCTAGTCTTTCCCGTTCTATTGTTTTCCTCTCTTTACCTTGGAAATGAACAGAGGTCAGTCTGTCATTTTTGAGATTGCACCCACCTACTGCATTTCAGACTCTTTTATTGACTATATTGGCTATTTCATTTCTTCTAAGGAATTCTTGCCCACAGTAGTAGATATAATGGTCATCTGAGTTAAATTCACTCATTCCAGTCCATTTTAGTTCACTGATTCCTAAAATGTTGATGTTCACTCTTGCCATCGCCTGTTTGACCACTTCCAATTTGCTTGATTCATGGACCTAACATTCCAGGTTCCTATGCAATATTGATCTTTACAGCATCGGATTTTACTACCATCACCAGTCACATCCACAACTGGGTGGGGTTTTTTTGTTTGTTTTGGCTCCATCTCATCATTCTTTCTGGAGTTATTTCTCCACTGATCTCCAGTAGTATATTGGGCACCTATCAACCTGGGAAGTTCATCTTTCAGTGTCATATCTTTTTGCCTTTTCATAATGTTTATGGGGTTCTAAAGGCAAGAATACTGAAGTGGTTTGCCATTCCCTTCTCCAGTGGAGCACGTTTTGTCAGAACTCTCCACCTTGACCCATCTGTCTTGGGTGGCCCTACACGGCATGGTTCACAGTTTCATTGGGTTAGACAAGGCTATGGTCCATGTGATCAGATTGGTTAGTTTTCTGCGATTGTGGTTTTCATTCTATCTGCCCTCTGATGGATAAGGATAAGAGGTTTATGGAAACTTCCTGATGGGAGAGACTGACTGAGGGGGAAACTGGGTCTTGTTTTGATGCGCGGAGCCATGCCCAGTAAAACTAAGCAAGGGTGGAGGAGCGGCAGCTGTGCTGCGCTGGAGCGACTTTGAGATACCCCACATCCAAGGATGAAGAAGCTCCAGCAAGATGGTAGGAGAGGCGGAGTCGCATCTAGAATCAAACCCCATACCCTCCAGAAACGCTCAGAGGGCTCAAACATACCTGTGCTCACCAGGACCCAGAGACCCCCCAGAGACTGAGCCAGAACTGTGTTTGGGTGTCTCCTGAGGAGGTACGGTCAGCAGTGGCCTGCCACAGGGCCAGGGGCTCTGGGTGCAGCAGACGTGGGTATGGCATAAGCCCTGTTGGAGGAGGTCGTTATTAACCCCACCATAGAGCTTCTAGTACTTACACAGGAGTGGGAAACAGACTCTTGGCAGGCACAAACAAAACCTCGTGCACACCAGGACCCAGGAGAAAGGAGCAGTGACCCCACAAGAGACTGACCCAGACTTGCCCGTGAGGGTCCAGGAGTCTCCGGCGGAGGCGTGGGTCAGTGGTGGCCTGCTGCAGGGTTTGGGGCCCTGAGTGCCGCAGAGTGTGCATGGGACCGTTTGAAGGAGGTCAACATTATCTTCATTAACTCCACCGTAGTTTGGCCTCAGGTCAAATAGCAAGGAAGGAACACAGCCTGCCCCACCCCCACTCCATCAATAGAATCAGCTATATGTATATATATATCCCCTCTCTCTTGATCTCCCTCCTGCCCCAGCCCCATCCTGCCCCTCTAGGTCACCACAGAGCACCAAGCTGAGTTTCCTGTGCTATACAGCGGCTTCCCACTAGCTATCTCATTTACACATGGCAGTGTCTACATGTCAATGTGCATTCCCAATTTGTCCCACCCTCTCCTTCCCCTGCTGTGTCCACAAGTTCTTTCTCTACGTCTGGTCTCTATTCTTACAGTTTCTCTCATTCTGCACCAAAAGCACAGAGACCAGAGCTGGAGGAGCAAAACTCCACTTCTTTTTAGACTCCGAGGAAAGAAAGGAGTGCTGTAAACATAGACGTAGGTGGCTTTATCTCCTAAAGTTTCCTAGTTGTGCCGTTGTAGGAATGACACCCCTCCTGTTATTGACTGATAATGACTGTTATCCTGGATATACTGCTATGCAAACAGTGTATTTGCTTTCTGTCCCTTTCTACTTTGTAACGCACCCAAGGGAAAAGCTGGAATTTGGACATGTCGCACCAATCAGAAACCATCGAAAGACACAGGGAACTGTAAGACTGGAGATGGATGGTGACCTGAGAGGCCTTAGCAAGTCATTTAATTCAAGCCTAACTCAGCCTCTCGTTCTCCCCACTTAACAGTTGCTCAGAGGCCTGTGTAAAGTTGTTCATTGGTCTCGGTCCAGTCATTGGTGGCCAACTGTCCATGACCAACGGCCCATTGTTTGCCTGGAAGGCACCGACTGCTGACATGTCTGTTTCGTGTTCCTCTCCTAATAATGAGCTCAGGTATTGCACGGCGATGGGGGCAGGGGAGAAGTTTGGGAGAAAAAGAGGACATTTAAAAATGTGAAATGACTGTTTGCTAGCGCTTCGTTTTTGCCCCAGGGGACCAGAAAAACAAGCTCAACCTGTGTCAGTCTCCAAGAAGCATGTGAAACTGCATGTTAATGGCTCAGGCTGTGTGTAATCAGTGGCTAGGAACAGGGCTTTTCCAGGTTGTTGTCGGTTCTGAGGGAAAGTGGCATTTTCACGACCTTTTGATTGTTCTGAGCTGGAGAATGTTTCGGACACGCTGAGGAAGTCTGCACCAGCACTTTCCACAAGGCTAATCTTTCCAAAAGGGTGTCCAGTGTCGTGTCTGGAGACGTTTAGTCTTAGTGGCTATGATGGCTTTTTGATCAGTGAACTTTTTCTTTTGTCCTTTTCTCCAGTTTCACGAGCCAGTTTACTAGTTCACTTCCTAGTGGACAGAGGGGACTCTGTCAAATGCAGTTTCAGATGACTGGCGTTTTGCCTTGATCAAAGCTAAGGAGAATTTTCTGTTTGCTCTGTTTCCTGGTTGCAAGGCAAGGGGGTACTTTTTAGGAGATAACAAGAGAAGTCCCTGGAGACCCAATTCTTTACTGATTTGGAGACCAGGAACTGAGCTGTGTGGATCTCAGGAAGTCCCAATGCAGAAATTATTAGGTAGCTTTTTTGGGGGGGAGCTGCAAAGCTTGTGGGATTTTAGTTTCCTGACCAAGGTGGAATCTGGGCCCTCGGCTGTGAGAGAACAGAGTTCTAGCTGCTAGACTGTCAGGGCATTCCTCCAGTGCAGAAATTATTAAAGGAATAAGAATTTGAGCACGAAACTCAAGACAAGCCCATATAACTTTTTCTTTCTGGAAGCAGAGCATCCCCTAGTAACACCCTTCAATAAAAGTCCAGTAAAGTGCAGAGTAGATTTTCCAATCATTTCCCTGCTTTGATTTGCTCCAGAGTCAGTGGCCTCCACAAGGTCCTTTATGATCCCTGAGTTGAAGGGACCCAGACACTACAGTCTCCATGCCCTTCTCCTCCCAAGAAAATCCCCGGGTCAATAACCTTTTATTTCCGATCTTTCAACCAGCTCTAGCGGGCCATGAAAACTGAAACACCGTTTCTTTCAGATTCCTGGGAAGCTTCAAGTCTCATGAATCTAATTCTCTAGGGGAGTTTTACTCCCATATATTCGGGTCATTGATCCTGCAAAAACAGCCCCGGTCCCCTGCATGAGTCCTTCTCCAGGGAAGGAGAGAGTCTGCTGAGTAGTGTGAAGGGAGACATCTCCAGATAACTCCAGTCATCTCCGAAGCCAGGAAGCTGTCATTTCTAAGGTCTGGGAGCTTTACTAATGGGGATGTGGGTTGTCATCTTGGTGGAAAAGTTGGAAGGACTAATCGATAAGGTCCCTTGCTGCTTACTCTGCGCCTTGTTGGGGAGCCCGTGAGCAGTGCAAGTGTCTTAAGACCAGAAAGCATGGGGTAGCCACCTTCCAATGTGTTTCTGATCCCGTGCATTCTGACCTTAAAATGATTTGGTTGGAAACATCATGGGCTGTGACAAGTGTTTGGTGTAAACATTTAAAACAACTAGAAGCTGCACAGGACTGATGTGCAAAACAGCAAGAGTGTGGCCCAGACAGGGGCCATTTCTATCCTCTTTAAGAGGAGCTCAAGGCCTGCCCTAAGTTGAAGGTCATTTCTCTAAGACTTGACTAAATGACTCATCTTGTCATTTTTAGAGACTAAGTAGTCTTTGCCAACTAGGAAATTGATATTTTACTTAAGCAATTTTCCAAGACCTTGTTTGGGAGTCAACACACCTGGATTCTAACCCTGGCACTGTTGCTAACTAGCTGTCTGATCTTGGACTCAAATCTATCTCGATTTCAGCATCTGTGACACTCGAACTCTTATTTCTGCTTGTCTATTCCATAGGGTTGTTGTAGCACCAACAATAGTTGTTAAAATGCCTTGGAAATAATGAAAGCAATTATGCCCATTGTGTCTCTAGAACTTATTCAAACTTTTCTTGACAGCATCCTGGGAGAATGAGTTTCAAAATTATACTACTCACTATGGAAGTGATGGTTCTTCACTCCCTGCTTTCTTTATTTTTGGGGGGAGAGGGTGGTAAGGCTTGAATTAATGCCTTTCAAATTGTGTGTGATCTTGATGCAGAATGTCTCGTCAACATTTTACTTATCAGGAAGAGTTATCTTTGAAAGTAGATGAAATTTTGCAGCTGAATAGCTGAAAAAAAAAAAGGCTGATTAACATAAACGTTATAATCCAACAGCAGCTAGCTCTGTGTTTACAGCTCCAATCATCCTTTTATTATATTCCACAACAGGATATTGAATGAACAGTTGAGAATTTATGAAAACCTTATGTGAATTGCTCATCTTCCCTACTGCATGTTGGCCACCCTGCTGTGTGAGATGTGACTTATGCTCTCTGCTTCCATTTTATAAACAGAAGAGAGCTGGAAAATTATTCACTAAAGATATTGTTGGTGGGAGAGCAGTGATTGGGATTGGATCTCTGCTGGGCTTGGCAAATTAATCTTTCCCTGCATGGTGGGTAGATTCAAATTTAGTACGTGATTTGTGGCTCTCAACAGGTGATGGGTTATCTTTAATCTAACCAGATGGTTAAACCTAATTTTATTAAAATATATGATTCTTCTATTCTCTTGGATCTTTGCCACAGGTTTTTTCTTTTATGCCAAACAAAATGGTCTCTTCATTGTTGAAAGGCCTGGTAAATGCCAAGAGAATTCTCCTGCTGTAAATGGCATTTTGGCTCTGCAACTTCTTTTCATCCAATGGAAGTAAAGTATTTCACTATATTTCCTAATATTTCCTTTAAAAATTCATATGTAAATATGTTCCTAATGCAAAAATACATTTGTGTTGTAAAATACTCAAATAATACAGGAAAATGAAAACTCTCCATGAATCAGACTCCCATTTCCCCTTTTCTCTACTCATTTACATTTACATGTTGTAGAAAAATATATTTTGTTTTTGTTTGGTGTATGTGTGTACATATTTTAACACAAACGGGGTTCTATTTGTTAAGTAACTTGTTTTTTTTTTTTTTCTTAGTATATTTTAGGCATCTTTCCAAGTCACTCCATGAAGATTTATATCATTCTTTGAAAGTTTTAGAGCGTATTATAAAATGTAGATCTATAATAGTGTATTATCATTTACTCAGACTTCTTCAAATTTTTTAATTATTAAAAAGATTTCTACAATGAATATCTTTACACATGTGAAATCTGTAAGTGGGATTTTTAGATAGATGGGTATAAAGAATTCTGTTTTATGAAACCAAGGGAAAGGTTTCATAAGTTACATGTTTGGGATGGTGATGACTATTTACTTTGTTCGTGATAAAAGAGATTCTGGTTTCTGTTTTCATAACCGTTTCCTCCTGAGCCCGCTTTGGGACTATACTTGTGTTCATCTGCACCTGAAGAATACATCAGTACTCTAAATAATTTTATCCCAGGAGCATATGGATACTTAACAGAAAAGAGGCCAAACAATCTACAGATATACCCAAATGAATAGTTTCTCTGGAAACAAAGCTCTGTCGAATAAAACTCCCCTGGTCTTGGAGAAGGACAGAAAGTGTTTTGCTCTCCCCATCTTTGGCAGAGACGGCTGAGGATGCGGGAAGGGTGGGACCACAGCAGGTAGCATATTGTTCTCAGGACTCAAGCAGTCCAGGTGATGGCAGGCAGGATTGTGCCTCCTGGCTCCTGGGAGGCAAGGAGACCCTACCCAGAGGTCAATTAAAAAAAATTTTTTTTAAATTGAGGTTTAATGGACATATAACGTTATATTAGTTTCAAGTGTACAACACAAGGATTTGACTATTTGTATACAATTTCAAATGATTACCACGTAAGTCTAGTCTAGTTAACATTCAACACCATACATAGTTACCAATCTTTTTATTCTTGTGATGACAGCTTCTAATGTTTACTCTTAGCAGTGTTTAAAAATACAGTATAATATTATTAACTATGTTACCATGCTGTACATGGAACGGCATCCCCATGATGTTTAAACATCCCCATGACGTTTAAATAATTTTTGCATACTTTTGGCTGTGCTGGGTCATCTTTGCTGCTCAGGCTGTTTCCTAGTTTCGGCAAGCAGGGGTTCCTCTCTAGTTGTGGTGTGTGGGCTTTTCGTTGCTGTGGCTTCTCTTGTTGTGGCTTCAGTAGCTGTGGCTGCCGGGCTCTAGACCCAAGCTCAGTATTTGTGGGGCACAGACATGAGAAGTCCAGTCCTTTTGACCATTATGTTTTTCCCTAAATTAATAAACCCGAATTTGAGATTGCAGGCCAATCTCTTGTAACCCTGGGAAACAGGCCATGGAGAGTGTCCAGGATAAGGAGAGAAAGAAGAATGACTTGTAGATGAGCAGGTTTTTCTCCTTGACCTGGAACATAGGAAGCCCTCTAGCCTGAGTCTTCTCCCTGGCCTTGAAGAGAAGAATGGGGTGCCAGCGGTGGGCTCTCGTGGGGGCTGTTGGCCACTCTGATGCTATGGGCTGGACTAGAAGAGTGACTCCACATTCACCTCCCAACCCGTGCTTTAGTTGTGTGTGTATTTTAATTTATTTCCATTTCTTTCCACCCACTGTTTTGATCCCCTTTGCCCTCTTACTGTTCTCAGAGGACCTAGATAATCACATGTGAAAAGACAGTTTCTGCAAGGCTTCTTTCTGCTCAGGAGGACGCCACGCTGGGACATGGAGGCTGTCAGTGACTGATGGCTGTGGGCCATTTCGAGGGCCACTATCCATTTGCAAAAACTTCCTCTTCTGCCAGCTCCCTGCCAGAACCAATGTAAATCAATGTGTCAGTTTCTCGACTGAAATAACTTTTTTTCCTTCTGCAAAAAGAGCTTTTCAGATGGGGTTAGCCTGGCCCTCCTTGCATCCCTGGGGAGGTGTGAGAGCACTGGGCCCTAAGACACTGTGGAAGGAGATAATCGCTCCGTCACCCTGCCACATCCCCTCCTGGGTTCCAGGCTCTACTGCATGCAGGACTGTGTGGAGCAGAGACCCCCACATCCAGGATTGGCAGCCCCTGGGAGCATCCTCTCCAGAACTGCATGGAAGCTTTGAGCTCAGATAGAAGGTCTCCCTGATGCAAAGAGCTGACTCATTGGAAAAGACCCTGATGCTGGGAAACATTGAGGGCAGGAGGAGAACGGGGTGGCAGAGGATGAGATGGTTGGATGGCATTCACTGATTCAATGGACATGATTTTGAGCAAACTCCAGGAGATGGTGAAGGACAGGAAAGCCTGGCATGCTACAATCCTTGGGGTCACAAAGAGTTGGTCATGACTTAATGACTGAATGACAGAAAGGTTCCAAGTGCAGATACTGGAAACGGCCAGAGTGATCCAACTTCTTACTCCTTTCCTGTATTTGCCTAATGTGTGCATTTGTGCATGCATGCATGCACGCGCACACGTGCGCGTGCGTGCGCACACACACACACACACAAACACTTCTCTAAATGGGACTCAAGGCCACATTTAAGCTGGTGTTACATAAAGTAAAGCAACTTTTTTTAACTTAAAAAATATGAAGTATGTTGATTTACAATGTTAATTTCTGCTATACAGCAAAGTGATTCAGTTATACATATACATACATCTTTTTTATATTCTTTTCCATTATGGTTTGTATCAGGATATTGAATATAGTTCCCTGTGCTATACAGGAGGACCTTGTTGTCTATCTATTCTATATGTAATATTTCGCATCTGCTAATCCCAACCTCCCAGTCTGTCCTTCCCCCACCTCTAAAGCAACTTCTTTTTTTTAAAAGTATTTATTTATTTACTTGGCTTTGCTGGGTCTTTGGCACCCCACTCCAGTACTCTTGCCTGGAAAATCCCATGGACGGAGGTGCCTGGTAGGCTGCAGTCCATGGGGTCGCTAAGAGTCAGACATGACTGAGCGACTTCACTTTTACTTTTCACTTTCATGCTTTAGAGAAGGAAATGGCAACCCACTCCAGTGTTCTTGCCTGGAGAATCCCAGGGATGTGGGAGCCTGGTGGCCTGCCGTCTATAGGGTTGCACAGAGTCGGACACGACTGAAGCGACTTAGCAGCAGCAGCAGCAGCAGCAGCTGTGATGTGTGGGATCTAGTTCCCTGACCAGGGATGGAACCTGGGTCCCCTGCCTTGGAAGCGTGAAGTCTTACCCTTTGAACCAGGGAAGTCCCCTACAGTAATTTCCTTTTATTTTCTTTCTATGACCTAGACCCTTTACAATTGTGATTTCTTTTAGGTGCAGGAGAGGACATATGCTGGCGTTTTCATCCTCGGATGAGTCATCAGATTACGAAAGATCTTCCAAGCAGCTGCTTATGTGAAGTCACAGTCACAAAGAACTGGGTTAGAGTCGATTGTATGGTTTCCGGATGAGAAGCAATTTGCTGGTTTAATTCAATTTCTCCCCCTTTCCCTCATTTATCATTAAGTTTTATCACAAGTCCCTCAAAATGGGGGTAGGACCACGTTTAATCTTTCAGCTGACCATTTCTTTACAATTCCTTCAAGCCTTAACAATTTCCCATTATGTCATTCATACCAAGATAAATGAAGGTGGATAACAAGCCAACTGGGTCTGAGGCGTCCAGGAGGTGACAGGGGTGGGAAGGGAGAGATGGAAACGAATAATGTTGAACGCAGAGACTAACCTATGGGCCTTGTCTCAGATTTAACAACCAGTCACTATGATTTACAATCCAAGATCTCATTCTTTGCATCTTATATCCCCAGGACATGAAGAATAGAAGAAATGAAAGTGTCACGTGTTTCTTACATGGATGACTTATAGGTTTTTAAGGAGGTTCTCTTGGACATCAGAGCAGGTTGCCCTTGACGGATGACTTTGCTACTGTATTTGATTTCAAGTTCCCACCAAGGAGTGCCAAACAAAATCTGTTACGTTTTAAATCGTCATGTAATTTCTGCCCCCTTCCCTCTGCTCCACCACATGTCCAACCAACAAATAAATCATGCCAAAGTCTTAACCACATGCTTTAAAATGAAACAAGCACAAGGGACATTTTTCAAGCTCACATCCGGACCCACTGTTTGGGAAGAAGTCTACCAGATAGTGTTCTATTTTTTTTGACAAATCACGGTGTCCAATCCATTTGGGAGAGCCTTTGAGGGTGATTTGAAGCATCTGTAGAGCTGCCTTTGCCTCTGATACAGACAAACGAGCTGTGCTGACAGAAAGGACTTTTAAAACTATCTAGTCACCCGTTGAGTCAATTGAATCATCAAGTTGGTTGCTGCCTCCATCAGATAATCTGGGCCCAGATGATGCAGCTGCAGAACTAGCCTTTCGAACCCAAGTGATGGACGATGAAAAGAGAAAAAGTAAAGGCAAAATTTTGCACATCAGGCTTAGTTCTTTCCCTCTTGAAGCTTTGTATTAGTGTCTGAAAGTCACAGAAGATAGCTAATTAAGAAGTTATCTTTCCCTCTTTCTTCCTTTCCTCCCTCCTTGCCCTTCCTCGGTTTTCTCTCTCCCTTTCCTTTCCCTGTCTCCTCCCCTGCTTCCGTCCTCACCCACTGCTTCCCTCCCTCCATCCCCGCTTCCCTCCCTCCATCCCCGCCTCCCTCCATCCCACCCTTCTTTCTTCTCTCTCCTCTTTATTTTAGGACACTGGACAGTGCTGGGCACGCGGGAGTGGCTGCTGTTGATCATTGTCAACCTTGCTTGATTTGCTTGGTGAGAACACCTGAGTCAACACGGGACAGGTGCCCTACTTGGACAGTGCTCTGCAAAGGAAGGCGAGACAGGCGTGGGGGGAAACTCCAGAAGAGCGGGTTCAGCTTCTTGCTGTGAAGGCAGAGGGGCTGAGAACTGCTCTGTCTAAGAGAGACCTCCCGGCCCTGAGGGCTTCTAAAACCCCCAGCAGGGGACGTTTGCTGGTGAGGTTGTGGATACGGCTTCTGAAGAGATGATATTTTGAACACAGACTTTCTAACCACTTCTCAGGAGTGCATTACCCAAGGGCCTTGTGCCTGATGGCAACAGTTGTAGAACTTAAAAAACTTTTCTGAAATGAACTGGTTGGCTAAAGTCTGGCAGGCATGGGGCACCCATGATTAGAAGTGGGCAAAAAAAGTTGATGTGGTGCATATTTTGGTGTAGTGAGAAAGGGAGGGTCTTTACCTCCTTTGTAGGTTTGCTTGTCTCTGGAGGCAAAGAGTTCAACATGTAATGTTTTAGAAACACAAGGAGCAAGCAATAAAACCAACACCTTTAGGTTGGTGTCCTGGCCGAGGTGGAGGTTTCTGGGTGTGGAAAGACTGGCTTGCTTAGTGTCTCTGAGAAAGAAGAACCTGCCTGCAGTATTTAAAAACCTTTTTATCACAGAAAATCCCCAACACACACACAAGGCGAGCATTGTGTGCGACCCTCACGGTCCCACCACCCAGCGGAAGCATTGATCAATACAGGGGCCCACGTGCCTCCTTTATTCTCCACCCCTCCCCTACCCGCAACGGGATCATCTTATGGACGATCCCAGACATTCTATTTTTTCATCTGTTAATATTTCCGTGTTCACCTCTCTCTCTTTCTTGAACATACCCACAATATCATGATCACATCTAAAAAAAATCCCTTCGTAATTCCTTAATGTCATCCCCATTTCATGGGCTTTTTGATGTGACTGGTTCGGGAACTTTCAGGCGGGGGGCAGGAGGAGCTCTCTGGAGGGTCACTGGGCCCCGTGTTAATGCATCTATTATGTGGTGTCCACAGGTATAATTAGGCCTATGACCTTTTCAGACTCAGACAGCAACTAAGGGCAGGAACAAAAAAAAAAAAGGAAAAGAAAAAGACGCCCTGACTGAGCAATTCCCCTCAGGCACCCTCTTTTCCTCCAGTTACCCATGACCAGTGACTGTTTTGCAATTCCCTTAAACCAGCCCTGTTCCTGTACAGTCTAATCACTTACAAACCATCACAGATGTTGACAGCGCTGCTGTGTTTCAAAGAAAATATTTTTCCATTTCTAAGTCTGTCCCTTAGGTGAGAGCCATTGAACACTGGGAAAGTTTCAGTTTGGACTGTAATTATGGTGTGGGGTCAGTGAGAAAGGTTTAGGGAGAATGCTAGCATTTCTTAGAGTGAAGAGGGAGACGAGAGAGGACAAGGAGGCCTTTGTTTCTGGCATGGAGTCGTGTCAGGAGGGAAACAAAAGAGGCAAGAATTGACCTCTGAGTCTAGAACTTTCTTCAGCATCTCTGACAGAAGTTAACTCTGTTTATGGCTGGAGTGAAATGGTTTTTTACTTCCGGTCTTCACAAGCACTGTTGATCACAATAACTACCGTTTGGTGGTTCACACTGAGTATTCTGAGCTGCAGTAAGTCGTAAAAACAAAAACAAAAAAGCCAACTCTTGGGCCATTGTGGGTTCTTTTTTTTTTTTTTTTTTTAGGCTAAAAAGATTACTTATTTATTTGGCTGTGCTGGGTCTTAGCTGCAGCACTCCTAGTTGTAGCGTGTGGGATCTAGCTCCCCGAGCAGGGATCAAACCCTGTGCCCTCTGCCTGGAAGCATTGAGTGTGAGTCATTGGACCACCAGGGAAGTGGTGAGACTTCCTTTGTTTATTTCCTCTAACTTCAGGCACAGATTCTGTCATCTAAAAATAATAATTGCCATAGGAATGGAAGTGGTCCAGCAACTGCTCTTTATTGCAAAATGTTAATTTGAAATAAGTCCTCAAATCTCTCTTCCTTCAGTAGTTGGAACTACATGTCTTAAGAGGGGTCCATCTAACTTCCTAATCCATTAGGAAAGTGATTCCATTTTTTCAGCAAAGTGGTTCCATGCCTGTGCCATCAGGTAGAGGTATGGGAGAGACAGAGTTGCCTTTTGTGTCTCCACGCTGGGCCCTGACATGCACCCCTGGGGTACCCAACTCAATCTGCCTTCCTCAGGAACTGTACAGCAGGGTGCGACCTGCCCCTTCTTTTTGCATCAAAATGCACCTTTTGGTTTGGATTTCCTCAAACCTTTACTCTCTGTATGCAAATCAATTCTGCAAATTTAATGATCATCTCCTACCAAATGCAACGTCTGCAGTTAGGTATGAGGAACCAAGAAATAAATAAGACACAGACTTTTGTCTTCAAGGAAAGAAACCCATCCAAATAACTTAGTATAATCCAGTACAATGTCCTACTGATTCTACTGTTTTAAGTATCACTTGAATCCGTCCTCATTTCTCCAGGGCCATCATATCTTCTCTGGCCTAAGTCACCACCACCGTCATTGATGAGCACACTTGCAGTCATCTGTCTGGTCTCTGGGTATCCATCCTGCCACTCTAGAGTCCCACGTCCTCCACACAGCAGACAAAGTTAACTTTTCAAGATGCAAACAGAGATAAATCACCCTCAGGTTTCAAGGTAAAAGATAAAAATTCTTCACAAGCCCTTCAAGGCCCCACCTATCTCCCTGGCCGCCCTTTGTCCACCTAGACCACGGCCATCACGATGTCCTGCAGATGCTGGGCCAGCTTTCAGTCTTCCTCACCAGACTGTCTCCACTACAGCTCTGCTAGCACAAGAGGTTCTGATTGCCCTTGAGAACTCTTCCTTCCCATCTGCCTAATTAATTCGTATGTAACCCTTAGCTCTCTGTTCCGCCCAGGGACCTTCCCAGAGAGCCACACTGCATCATGCTCCTCTCCTTAGCAGTGCCCAACACGCTTGCCATTTTACTCCTACTCTCTGATTACTGCCCAAGCAATGTCTTATGCAATGCCAAGCACAGGACGGAGGACCACACTTCCTTTGTCGCCTAGAGCCCCCCACGGGTACTGGTACACAGTTTGAGGAGGGAAAGATTATGGGTGAGGGTGGGGTGGGGGGAGACAGGAGAAGTCACCCTAGATAACGTGGAATGGTAGCCTTAGGAAAGGATGGGGCCCTTTCTTGGTGGCCCACTGGTTGAACTCCATGCTCTCAGTGCAGAAAAGTGACAGTAAAGTGTTAGTCATCCCGTCTGGTCCGACTCTACAATGCCACGGACTCTAGCCCACCAGGCTCCTCTGCCCGTGGAATTTTTCAGGCAAGAACACTGGAGTGCGTTGCCATTCCCTTCTCCAAGGGATCTTCCTGACCTAGGGATTCAACCCAGGTCTCCTGCATTGTAGGCAGATTCTTTACTTCTGAGCCACCAGGAAAGAACCCCGCCTCCCTCGACTGCCAGTGCAGGGGGGCCTGGCATTCAGTCCCTGGTCGGGGAACTGAATCCTGCAGTCTGCAACTAAAAAGACCCTGCAGACTGCAAGGAAGATCCCACTTGCCAACTAAGGCCTGACACAGTCAAATAAATAATTTTAAAAAGAGAGAGAAAAAAATTCAAGAGAGCTTTAAAAGATAAACTGAGGCATAGTGGATTTGAGTAAAAATTGATTAAAGTGGACAGCCACAAACTGGAAGTGGCTAGGAGCAGTCGGCCACCAGCAGGGGCTGAAACAGAGACTTATACAGGAAAGGCAAAGCAAAGTAAGGACATTATTGACTGCTGCAAGATAAAGCCTACCTGTTTCTGATTGATTGTCCTTAGGTTTTGATTTCCTAACCTCCAGGCGCTTAAGGCTTGGATTCTAGTTTGCTTCCAGAGGCCGTTAAGATATTGCGCTGAGTTTAGTCGCTCAGTTGTCCGACTCTTTGCGACCCCATAGACTGTAGCCTGCTGGGCCTCTCTGTTCACGGGATTCTCCTGGGAAGGAAACCCACTGGAGTGGGTGGCCTTTCCTTTCTCCAGGGGATCTTCCCAACCCAGGGATAAACCCAAGTCTCCCACATTGCAGGCGGGTTCTTTACCAGCTGAGCCACCAGGGAAGAAAAACCACCTTAGTCTCAGGACTTCCTTATTGAATTAATTTAACAAGAAAGAAGGGAAGGAAAGGAAAGAGGACTTTGTGGAGGTAAAATGCAGGCGCTTTGGGAAGTGCCAAAGGTGAGAGGGGCTTGATGAAGTCTGAGTTTCCAGGTTTGGTGCCTGGTCTCCCATAATAAAGACCCCCGTTCGATTCCTGGGTCAGGAAGATCCCCTGGAGAAGGGATAGGCTACCCACTCTGGTATTCTTGAGCTTCCCTTGTGGCTCAGTTGGTAAAGAATCCGCCTGCAATGCAGGAGACCTGGGTTCTATCCCTGGTTGGGAAGATGCCCTGGAGAAGGGAAAGTCTACCCACGCCCGTATTCTGGTCTGGAGAATTCCATGGACTGTATAGCCCACGGGGTCACAAAGAGTCGGACATGACTGGGCAACTTTCACTTTCTTTATTCTCCCATAATATGCTGGTTAGCTCTCTTATCCCTAGAATTGTTCCATGAAAGAAGAAAAGGCTTCCGTGAACAAATATATTTGAAAAGTGTTCTAAGCTAGTCCTCTTTTTTGGGCTTCACAGTACAAACGACGGAGAAGGCAATGGCACCCCACTCCAGTACTCTTGCCTGGAAAATCCCATGGAAGGAGGAGCCTGGAAGGCTGCAGTCCATGGGGTTGCTAAGAGTCGGGCATGACTGAGCGACTTCACTTTCACTTTTCACTTTCATGCATTGGAGAAGGAAATGGCAACCCACTCCAGTGTTCTTGCCTGGAGAATCCCAGGGATGTGGGAGCCTGGTGGGCTGCACAGAGTCAGACACGACTGAAGTGACTTAGCAGCAGCAGTACAAACGATCATATTGAAGACTCTGAGGTTACGTAAAGCAAACCTATTACATTTGAAATTAGGAAGTCAGAAGGAAGAGCTACTCAGTGGGTGGGGAGCAATGGGAGGATAATTGCCCTTTCTGATCTGTTGAACTAAAATGCCAGGAAATTTCCAAGTGGGGAGATGTTAAATGCATCGTTGCAAATGTGGGTCTGGAGATGAGTGAGTAGATATGTGAAAAGGCTCTGAAGGCCATACAGGAGAATTGTTATTCAGGCCTAAACATGTCTGTCTATTACAGGAAGAAACTTTCTGGAAACACAGACAAACTGTCTTGGAGGAAAGTTCAGACGTGGAAGTAGACAGGATTATTTTGGGATCAGCGGGCACTATTTTCTTCCAATTTTATTAAGATATACTGGACATAGACCACTGTACAGGCCTAAGATGTACAGAATTCTGATTTGACTTATATACATTATGAAATGACAGAAAGTTTAGTGACTATCTGCTATCTCACGTAGATACCACATTAAAGAAATAGAAAAAAAATTTTTCCTTGTGATGGGGACTCTTAGGATTGATCTTCTTAACAGCTTTTGTATATAACATACAGCAGTGCTATGTTGCACACTCTATCACTAATGCAATATAAGTGGGTATTTTGATGAGACTCAGTCAGGCAGAGGGGCATGGTCTGCTAATTGTCTACTCAGTATTGTCTCTTTCTCTTTTTATTTGGGAAATGTATCATTTGGGATGATCAATGTGCCCAGGTTAAAAGGCTACCCCCTTGCTGTCAAGGTTGGCCAGTAAAAAATAAGTGGAAGTTAGCTGGGACTTTTTGGCAAGCTCTTTAAAAGTGATCTACTTGATGTATTTAGTAGTGTTCATAGCAATACTTTACAATAACCAAAAAGCAGAAAGAATCTGAATGTTCAGTGACACAAATAGATAAGCAAAGTGTGGTATATATTGTACTTACAGTGAAATATCATTCAACCTTAAAAAGGATGGAAATTCTGACACACGCTACAACATGAGTGGATGGAACTTGAGGACATTAAGCTAAGTGAAATATTTCAGTTACCAAAGGATAGGTACTGTATGATTCCACTTACATAAGGGACCTGGAGTAGTCAAATTCATAAAGAAAGTAGAATGGTGATTGCTAGGGGCTAGGAGGAGGGGAGAATGGAGAGTCAGCGTTTCTAAAACATGCATAGTTTCCTAGTCTACGTTTTACAAGATCAAAAGAGTTCTGGAGATGGTAGGTGATAGTTGGAGCTCTAAGGAATTCCCTGAGAATGCCAGTAGTTCAGACTCAGTGCTCTCATTGCCAGGGGTCTGGGTTTGGTTCCTGGTTTGGGAACTAAGATCCTGGAAGCTGCAGGGCAAGGCCAAGAAAATGAAAGTTCTACCTGACTAGGTGTGGCGTCTCCCCCCGCCCCCTTCCTTGTGCCTTCATCGTTGTCTTGATGGTTGGTGTCATGGCAGCCACCTTTGATCTTGAGACAACCTTGAGTATAGAAGGAGGAGGCACAAAGATAAAATGAGCTGGATCCCTGGTTACTGGGGAGCCCTCACGTCCATTTGGTTTTCTTACCTCTCTTTTGTGTAAAAGAGAAAGAAACCTCTGTGTTGTTCAAAACTCTTATCTTGGTTTCAGTTCTATATAGCTAAACCTAAACTTAATGACTATAGTAGGCAAACACTCATTCTTTCATTTCTTGATTTATTATTTCACCAACATTTAGTGAGCTCCAGCTGTGTCCGTGGAAATGACGGCAGATTTTATTTTTGGGGGCTCCAAAATGACTGCAGATGGTGACTGCAGCCATGAAATTAAAAGACACTTGCTCCTTGGAAGAAAAGTTATGACCAACCTAGACAGCATATTAAAAAGCAGAGACATTACTTTGCCTACAAAGGTCTGTCTAGTCAAGGTTATGGTTTTTCCAGTAGTCATGTATGGATATGAAAGTTAGACTATAAAGAAAGCTGAGAGTTGAAGAATTGATGCTTTTGAACTGTGGTGTTGGAGAAGACTCTTGAGAGTCCCTTGGACTGCAAGGAGATCCAACCAGTCCATTCTGAAGGAGATCAGCCCTGGGATTTCTTTGGAAGGAATGATGCTAAAGCTGAAACTTCAGTACTTTGGCCACCCCATGCGAAGAGTTGACTCATTGGAAAAGACTCTGATGCTGGGAGGGATTGGGGGCAGGAGGAGAAGGGGACAACAGAGGATGAGATGGCTGGATGGCATCACTGATTTGATGGACGTGAGTCTGAGTGAACTCCGGGAGTTGGTGATGGACAGGGAGGCCTGGCGTGCTGCAGTCCATGGGGTGGCAAAAAGTTGGACACAACTGAGTGACTGAACTGAACTGAACTGTGTCCGAGACACTGGGGATAGATACAGTATGGAAGGAGAAGATTTGGGTTCTGCAAACCCAAAGGGGAGAGCAAGAGCCAGGCAGCCCTGGGGAGGCCTGTGAAGTCTGGCTGCTTCTTGTTTGATCGGCAAGAGAATTACACTCTTATGTAATTCTCTTCAGACAAAACCTCTTGTGAAGAATTCAACACCATAATAACTTTCAGTTCCTGGCTACAATACACAGTTGAGATTAGTTGCCCTCCCAATGACTGGGATAATTCTATGTTACCAATGCCGTATGTACACTTGTTCAATACCAGCCCACATTTACTTGAATCCCACTTTGTACTTCCATTGAGCAGCAAGGAACAATAGGCCCAGCTGAAGCCACAGGGATGGATCTTATTGTAAACAACAAGCTTTTAAAATTCCCCATGAAATGCTGAGAGTTTTCCTGGAGGGAATGAATTAAGATCCCTATTGATAAATAGAGACACCAGATGACCTCATTGCCTCTGTCACTCTCCACCCGCCAGAGTGTCTCTCCAGGTCCCCGGATACTTGTGACACTAACAGGCTTCTTTGTAGATCAGTCATTAATTTTAATTAAAAAAAAAAAAAATCTCTTGGGCTTCCCTTGTGGCTCAGTTGGTAAAGAATCTGCTGCAATGTGGGAGACCTGGGTTTGATCCCTGAGTTGGGAAGATCCTCTGGGGAAGGGAAAGGCTACCCACTCCAGTATTCTGGCCTGGAGAATTCCATGGACTGTATAGATTGCATCTGAGCTCAAAGTTAGAAGACTGAAGCACCTGTAACCACGAGTGATTAGAGAGGTAAGTGGAGAGTAATGCAGAAGTGACCTTGGACAAGTCTCTTTTCTGCAAATCTCAGTTCCTCATCTGTAAAATAAAATTGTTGGAGGAGGTTATTTCGGGAACCTTCAAGAGTTGATATTCCAGATGCTATTTCTGAGCTGCTTAAGGGAAATAACTTACCAGGACTTTTGAAGACGAACCTTCCTGGAATGCTAGAGGCCTGGATCAAGGGGTATTGAATCATTCATTGACTCACTTATGCTTTCATCCACTGAATGTATTTTTTAAAGATTTATTGATTTTTGTTTTTGGTTGTGCTTGGTCTTCATTGCTGCGCTCAGTCTTTCTCTAATTGCTGTGATCGGGGGCTACTCTTCTTTGAGGTATGTGGGCTCAGTGGTTGTAGCTCCAGGGCTTAGTGCCAAGGCTTGGACCAGGGATCGAACCTGTGACCCCTGCATTGGCAGGTGGATTCTAAACTACTAGACCACCAGGGAGGCCCCATCCATTGAGTAGTTATCAAGGGCCTACCTCATTACTGTGTGCCGGGTCTTAGGTGCTAGAATTGTCTAGAAGAATATGACACAGTTCTTACTTGGAGAAACTCAGGGTTTACCTGGTGAGGCACAAATAGCCTATGGGATGATAAGAGCTTCAATAAAGGTGAGAAAATAAAGGAGGCAGCGCCTGCAGTAGATGAGGAAAACTTTCCCAAGGCAATTAAATGGGAAGGTACTGTCTTGAAAAAAGAAAAGTGTGTTCCAGGTTGGGAACTAGAGAGAGGATGAAAGGGGTCAGGTCATAAGGGATCTGTCATGCTAAGAATTTTGGTCATTCTCTGGCTCAGAATAATTACAGGAATAGTTAGATAAACAGGATAATAAGCAAATTAAGCAAATTGACAAGGGAATAATCAAAAGCAGCTTCTAAAAGCATCCCCCATTCAAGGAGGACTCAGAATAAGAAAATTCCAAGGAATTGCTCATATTCACAACCTGGTGGAGGGTGAGAACAGAAACCGTAAGGGAGTCTTTAAGACAGTTCCATGAGGTTCACAGATGAGACTCCTGCTATAGAGCAGCAAGACTGAACGTGTCTTAATTCAGTGTCAAACGCTCAGCTTAGGTCCTTCTTTTCAGTAGTGCAAGAGGGCAGAGGGCTGACTTTGACCTTAGATAAAAATCCCAACCCCATGTAACCTTAGGCTTCACCACTCTGAATCCCAATTTTGTTGTTGTTTAGTCACTAAGTCAATCTGACTCTTTGTGACCCCATGGACTGTAGCCCGCCAGACTCCTCTGTCCTTGGGATTTCCCAGGCAAGAATACTGCAGTGAGTTTCCTTCTTCAGGGGATCTTCTCAACCCAGGGATTGAACCCACATCTCCTTCCCCACTAGACTAGGTGCTCTCTGAGGGGAACAACTCTGCTTTCTCTTGCCCTTATATCTAGAGTGCCTAGCACAGTGCCTGGTGATTTATTTATTTCTTTTTCTTATTTGGTCTTGCTGTGCTTACGGATCTTAGTTCCCCAATCAGGAATGGAACCTGGGCCCCAGCAGTGAAAGCACCAAGTCCTAACCACTGAACTGCCAGGGAATTCCTGATGGTGATTTCTTGTAAAATATACAGTGTGATGACAAGGGGTGTCCCTTAAGGATTTCCCTCTACAATTTTAGCTAAACACAGATTTCAGGTACGATTGCTCACCTGTTTGTACAGACTTCATTTCTGGGCTCTATTCTGCTATGTAAGGTTTAGGCAGATTCTCAGTGACTTAATAGGTTCCTAGCATCAGCAGGGAGAGTCCTCAGGCTAGCTGGTTCATTTACCAATTTAAATTCAGCCATCCGTTTTCATCCTTAGAGTTAGCCTCTGGACCTTTTGAATGATGCTCCCTCAGTCATGACTTCATTTTCCTTGAGGTCAGTTTCTTCAGTCATTTTTTTCTTTATTTTTCAATTGAAATATACTTGACATAATGTTGTATAAATTTAAGGTGTATGGCATGTTTATTTGATCCATTTGTATGTTGTAGTATGATTGCCATTGTAGCAATAATGAACACCTCTATGATGTCACACAATTATCATTTCTTTTTAGTGGTTGAAATAATTAAGATCTAGTCTTGACAATTATAAAACAATATTGTTGTCTATATTCATTACGCTGTGCATTAGATCTCCAGGACTTATTTAATACCTGTTGCAAGTCTGTACCTTTATACAGTATCTGTCCTATAAACATCAGTGTCCAAAGTGGTGTCCAAAGTGGTCCAAAGGTACCAACCTTCTATCCCCTGGTAACACCCATTTTACTTTCTGTCTCTGAGTTTGGCTTCTCTACCCTCTACATTTAAGTGATGCGAAGTATTTGCCTTTCTCCATCTGATTTATCTCACTTAGCATAATGTCCTCAAGGTCTAGCTGTTTAGCCCTGCAATTTTCTGAAGTGGATAATGTTTAAGTCTAAGTACTTCTGGTTCTTGGGATAAATACCACTTCAAGATATATTTCTCTGTTGGGTTTGAAAGCTATGGACATATCTCTATCAGGTCGCTTCAAAATAACAATTTGGGTGTTCTAGCTTTATTTTCACTAGGATTTGCACAGGGAAATATCTTCTATAGACATACTTTTCTGCCTGCCAGTTCCTTCCTGAATATGGAATAAAGTGGCTTGTTCCCATTTTCCTTCCTCCAGTAATGATCCTTCATCTAGACTTTCCTGGGACAACCTCAAGATCACTGCGTCTTACAAAAATCAATGGACTTTAGAGTCAGACAGAACATAGATGCAATCTGGGCGTGCTTCTTATCAAATATAAAAATGTAGACAACTGGCTTAGCTTGATTGTGCCTCATGATTGATCTGCAAAATGGGAATAATAACAATGTCTCCTTCAGAGGGTTACTATCACTGTCACAAAATGTAACACATTTTATTTGCCTTAATGTGTCTTATAGAGAATACTAAGACCCTGATGCTGGAGAAGATTGAAGGCAGGAGGAGAAGGGGACAACAGAGGATGAGATGGTTGGATGATATCACCAACTTGGACATGAGTTTGAGCAAGCTCTGGGAGTTGGTGATGGACAGAGAAGCCTGGCATGCTGCAGTCCATGGGGTCGCAAAGAGTTGGACACAGCTGAGTGACTGAACTGAACTGACTGATACTTATTTGGAAGCAATACTTGGATAAATCACTGTGGATAGAGGATGAGACCTCCCTCAAGGGCAACCTCAAGACGCTTAATACGATTGATACGCTAGATTGCTTGAAATAGGAGGACTCTTTAGCTCACAAGCAGGTGGGGACTGGGAGGGGAAAGAGGAAGGACAAAGTGAAAGATAGAGGGTTGGTAGAGGGCTCTGCATTGCTTAATTAGGCATCTCCTGAAATTCCTTTCCTCAACACCCCCCATCCCCACTCCCGGGGGAAATCAATACATTTTATCAAACTCACCGGATTGGTGTGGAAACAAATAAAGGGGACTAAACTTAAGTACTCTCTACTGGAAAATCCCATGGGCAGAGGAGCCTGGTAGGCTGCAGTCCATGGGGTCTTGAAGAGTTGGACACAACTGAGTGACTTCACTTTCACTTTTCACTTTTATGCAGTGGAGAAGGAAATGACAACCCACTCCAGTGTTCTTGCCTGGAGAATCCCTGGTGGGCTGCTGTCTATGGGGTCGCACAGAGTCCGACAAGACTGAAGCGACTTAGCAGCAGTAGCAGCAGCAAACTTAAGTTTGGGGTCAAAGAGAAGACAGCATGTGTGAATGTGGAAACCAGATACAAAGAGATTAGATACTAAAGCCTTGGGAATTCATAGAAATTGAGGGGAAGACTTTGAACTTTTACAGTTTTTAGAATTTGTAGGCTTAAGCCAAATTTACCAGAACTCAAGGGACAAGGAAATCCCACAGGATAGCTAGGTTCATGAGAATTTTAGTTAATGTTCTATAAACTATCCTCCACTAATACACATAAATGGCTAAAATTTATGGCTAAATTTTAAAAATTAATGGCTACCATCTTTGGCTACATCCAAATCCAAAGATGAGTAAAGTATTCGACTTAAATTGGCATTTCAGTGCTGAACATGAGCTCAGATTAAGAAATTAGAAATAGGAAGAGAACTTCATTTAACTTAAATCAGGGAAAAGAAAAGCTATGACAAACCTGGAGAGCAGATTAAAAAGCAGAGACATTACTTTGCCGACAAAGGTCTGTAGAATCAAAGCTAAAGTTTTTCCATTAGTCATGTATGGATGTGAGAGTTAGACCATAAAGAAGGCTGAGTGCCAAAGAATTGATGCTTTGGCATCAATTTCAATTGTAGTGCTAGAGAGGACTCTTGAGAGTCCCTTGGAGTGCAAGAAGGTCAAACCAGCCAATCCTAAAGGAAGTCAACCCTGGAAGCACTGCTGCTTAAGCTCAAAGACATTGATGCTAGAAAAGATTAAGGACAGGGGGAGGAGGGGACAACAGAGGATGAGATGGATGGATGGTGTCACTGAATCAGTGGACATGAGTTTGAGTAAACTCCGGGAGTTGGTGATGATCAGGGAAGCCTGGAGTGCTGCAGTCCTTGGGGTCACAAAGGGTGGGACAGGACTGAGGGTCTGAACAACAACAAAGAGGGGAGGGGAATGAGGAGGAAAGGGGAAGGAGGAGAGAATAAAGAAAAGTGATGTCCCCAAATAGATACTTTCTGCCCATGCAGCCCTTTGCTTCTTGTGAGAAGCATCTGCCCTGACTGCAGACAAGAGTTCTCTTTTTCACTCTCACAGCAACTAGCTGTGGAGCCTTTAACATGTCCTCTCATCTCCAAGCCTGTTTTCTTTTTTTTTTTTTTTTGAAAAATGAATTTCCCAAAATTGATCTCAAACTACGTCATCAAGTTTGAATGAGGCAAGAACCAGAGATCAAATTGCCAATATCTGCTGGATCATCCAAAAAGCAAGAGAGTTCCAGAAAAAACATCTATTTCTGCTTTATTGACTATGCCAAAGCCTTTGACTGTGTGGATCACAATAAACTGGAAAATTCTTCAAGAGATGGGAATACCAGACCACTTGACCTGCCTCTTGAGAAACCTGTATGCAGGTCAGGAAGCAACAATTAGAACTGGACATGGAAAAACAGACTGTTTCCAAATAGGAAAAGGAGTATGTCAAGTCTGTATATTGTCACCCTGCTTATTTAACTTCTATGCAGAGTACATCATGAGAAACCCTGGGTTGAAGGAAGCACAAGCTGGAGTCAGGATTGCCAGGAGAAATATCAATAACCTCAGATAGGCAGATGACACCACACTTATGGTGGAAAGTGAAGAACTAAAGAGCCTCTTGACAAAAGTGAAAGAGCAGAGTGAAAAAGTTGGCTTAAAGCTCAACATTCAGAAAATGAAGATCATGGCATCTGGTCCTATCACTTCATGGGAAATAGATGGGAAAACAGTGGAAACAGTGGCTGACTTTATTTTTCTGGGCTCCAAATGCTAAAGCTGAAACTCCAGTACTTTGGCTCACCTCAATGAGTTGACTCATTGGAAAAGACTCAGATGCTGGGAGGGATTGGGGGCAGGAGGAGAAGGGGACGACCGAGGATGAGATGGCTGGATGGCATCACAGACTTGATGGACACGAGTCTGAGTGAACTCCGGGAGATGGTGATGAACAGGGAGGCCTGGCATGCTGCAATTCATGGGATTGCAAAGAGTCGGACACGACTGAGCGACTGAACTGAGCTGAAAATCACTGCAGATGGTGACTGCAGCCATGAAATTAAAAGACGCTTACTTCGTGAAAGGAAAGTTATGACCAATCTAGACAGCATATTAAAAAGCAGAGACCTTTGCCAACAAAGGTCCATCTAGTCAAGGTTATGTGTTTTCCAGTGGTCATGTATGGATGTGAGAGTTGGACTATAAAGAAAGCTGAGTGCCAAAGAATTGATGCTTTTGAACTGTGGTGTTGGAGAAGACTCTTGAGAGTCTGTTGGACTGCAAGGAGATCCAACCAGTCCATTCTAAAGGAGATCAGTCCTGGGTGCTCACTGGAAGGACTGATGTTGAAGCTGAAACTCCAATCCTTTGGCCACCTGATGCAAAGAACTGACTCATTTGAAAAGACCCTGATGCTGGGAAAGACTGAGGGCAGGAGGAGAAGGGGACGACAGATGGTTGGATGGCATCACCGACTCAATGGACATGGGTTTGGGTGGACTCTGGGAGCTGATGATGGACAGGGAGGCCTGGCATGCTGCAGTTCATGGGGTTGCAAGGAGTCGGACACGACTGAGCGACTGAACTGAACTGAAGATGCTTTTCCAACCTGTAATGTGTTACAGGAAAGTAGTGACAAGTCTTCTGATGGCTGCTGTGACCACCCACCCCAGCTAGCTGCCCAAAGACTAGCTGTCTCATTCATGGCCACACCTCTTTCCCTAAGATGGTGCTCAAAAAGTGTTTATTGAATGAACAAGTAACTGTACTCAGCATCTTTCATTTTTCAAATAACCATCACATCTGAAGATTTAGTCTCTGTGCTGTCTCCATAGTATGCAAACGCTTCTCTGCTCTTCTGACTCTTCCCTCTTCCTTTTTTTTCTTTTTCTTTTAGCCAATGACTTCATTCATTGTCTCACAGAACACTAAAAATATTAGTGTAAAATTATTACTGCAGCTCTTCCTCTTGAGGCAATTCTTTTCAGTTGGGGTTCTGTTTCCTCCCTAAAAACCCAAGCAATCTGGTTTCTGTGCCACCACTCAGGTGAAATGGCCCCCAACTGTCGACGAGAATTCACCGATTGGAAACCCCAATCATCTTTTTGGAGACTTTATTCTCTTTGACAGCCTTTCAACACAAGACGCTCTGGCCACACCTGGACTCTTGAAGTTTCATCCCTTGGCTTCGTGATTCTCCCACCCTGGGTCTTCCGACGATATAGTTGAATATCCTCACTGACTTCTCTCCCATCTTCTATCTGTCCCCACTGTGGGCCTGATTCTCTTTCCTTCCTCAACTAGCATTGACCAGTCTCTCGCTTTTCTGTCCAGCACATGTGCCCTGCCTGATTTGAGCAGTGTCCGGATTGTCTTCCTACCTAGAAACTCTTCCTCCCTGAAGTTCCAGCTTCTTGTTCAGCTCTTCAGGGAGGACATTCTGTATTCCTGGTGCTTGGGCTGCCCTTCCACCTCTAGCCTGGGCAGATTTCTCTTTCCTGAAGCTGGAGGGGAGAGACATTGAACAGTCCCCTCAGTCTTCTCCTCCTTTGGAATAAAGCACGATCCTTGAAGGTTTCTATTCAGATGACTCAAAGACCCATTTCTCTGGCTTTGATCTCAGTCTCAGACAGCAGTCTGCATTTCTCAAGGATTCCTGGATGTCGCCCTGCGACTGCCTCAGACCCAACTCTCCTAAAACATGATTGACTTTCCCACACAATCTGGGTCACCCTTTTTATAGTCTGTGGCACCACCATTTCCCCCCGTTTAAAAAAGATTCATTTCTTTTCCGCTGTGCTGGGCCTTTGTCGCTGTGTTCAGGCTTTCTGTGTTGTGGTGTGGGGGCTTCTCATTGCAGGGGCTTCTCTTGTGGGGCATGAGAGGTAGGGCTCACGGGCTTCAGTAGTTGTAGCTCAAGATCTTAGTTGCCCTGAGGCACTTGGAATCTTCCCAGACCAGCGATCGAAGCTGTGTCCCCTGCATTGCAAGGTGGATTCTTGACTGCTTGAGCACCACAGAAGTCCATTTCCCCCAAGTTTTAAAGTGTGCCTTTGATTTTTAGTCCTCAAATTCACCTCTGATTCCTCCTCCTACTTCTAATTTATATCTGGTCAATTTGATTATACGAGATTAATTGTTGTCTATCTGTCTTTTCTCTCTAAATGCCCTCACATCTCCTCTTCTTTCCATGCCCCCTCCATTTCCATTCCAATTCCACTCTGGTTTGGGTCATCATCTTACATTTGAATGAATACAGTATTCTCAGCTTATTAGTAGAGGGTGAAGTTTGGTTCTATATTTGAAGTTGGGCTTTCTGGGTTTGTGTCAAGGCTTTAATGCTTCTTACTACGTGTCACAGAGTGTGTATTTGGGCAAAATCCCTGGCCAGAAATGCACAGCCTGCTCTCTTTCACAGCGCAAATCCTAGTCCTCATTCATGGCTCAACTTCTATTAGGTCTCCTGTCTTAGCTATACCATTGTCTAGTTAGAAGAACTTATATTGTACTACATTAATCCATTCAGAAAATATTTACTGATGCTTTCTAGGCACTGGGAAAATGGCATGAAACAGGGCACATGATGAAGCTTACACTATAATGGGATGTGTGTAGAAGGGGTTTAGCAATTACGTAAATAAATCAGCAACCAAGAAAAATCTGGTCATAAGAGCTGTGATGAAATTAAACGGTGATGGTTTTGCAAGTGCTTGATGGGCTATTTTTTTTTTTTTAAATTGAATTCTAGTTGGTTTAGCATGCTGTGTTTCAGGTGTGCAGCAAAGTGATACATATATATGTGTATGTGTGTGTGTTTATTCTTTTTCAGATTCTTTTCCCTTATAGGTTATTACAAAGCACTGAGTATAGTTCCCTGCATTATACAGTAGGTCCTTGTAGGTTATCTATTTTGCATATAGTAGTGTGAATATGTTAATTCCAAATTCCTGGTTTATCCTTACCCCCTTTCCTTTTGGTAACTATAAATTTGTTTTCTGTGTCTGTGGGTCTATTTATGTTTTGTAAATAAGTTCATTTGTATACTTTTTAAGATTTGGGGTCATCATCTTATGTTGATGATGTAGATTCCACATATAAGTGATATCATATGGTATTTCTCTTTGTCTGGCTTACTTCACTTATAATTATTTCTAGGTCCATCCATGTTGCTGCAAATGGCATTATTTTATTCTTTTAAATGGCTGAGTATCATATATATATATATATATATATATATATATATATATATATATATAGTCTAATTTGAATTGGTCATGTAGAAAAGGATCTTCAGAGAAGGGAACATTTAAACTGAGGTCTGAATCATAAGAGTCAACCCTGGTATGACCTGGGGCAAGACTTTCTAGGTGAAAAGAATAGCAAGCTCAGTATCCCCAGAACACAGTGGTGGGAGGGACAGAAAGAAGGTCCATTTGCCTCCTGGGCACAGCAGGAGGCAGATAAGTAAGGGGGGCTGTCAGAGGCATACACAGGCACCTAGTCAGGCACGGCCTTGTAGCCTCAGGTAGGAAGTTTCAGATTTAAGTTTAGATGTGAGGAGAAGATGGGCTTTCCTGGTGGCTCAATGGTAAAGAATCTGCCTGCAATGCGGGAGCCACAGGGGACGCAGTTGATCCCTTGGTTGGGAAGATCCCCTGGAGGAGGGCATGCCAGCTCACTCCAGCATTCTTGCCTGGGAGATCTCATGAACAGAGGAACCTGGTGGGCTACAGTCCATAGGGTTGCAAACAGTCGGACACGACTTAGGTGACTTAGCACACACAGCACACAATGAGAAGACATTTGAGGATTTTAAGCAGAGAATGATCTGCTCCAGTTTATTTAAAAAGCATCACTCTGGCTGGTGTGTGGAGAAGTAGTGAGGGAGCCACTGAGTGGAAGCGGAGAGGCTGGTGGCCAGGCCACCCGGAGGGTGATGGTGGCAAAAGTGGTGCTGGAAGAGGGGAGGCTGGGCTCTCGGTGGGAGAGGTAGCTGGCAGGACTTGTTCACAGACTGATGCACAGGCAGAGGCCAGGGATGATGTCCTGGGTTTTGGCTTGAGAAGTTGAATGGTATGAGTTGCTGTTTACTGAAGTGGGGATGACCGGTCACCTCTGTAAGGGGGCCAGAGGTTAAAGTGTCTTAGAGGAGAGAGAAGTCAGTATGGGCTGGGTGGGTAAGTTGTCTCCACAGAGGGAAGGACCAGCTGAGCCTTGCAGGATGGTTAGAAAAACAGTGAAAAAGACTGGGTCAAGATCCTGGGGAAAAACCAAGGTCTGTTTTTTAAACACAAAGACCCTGATGCTGGGAAAGATTGAAGGCAGGAAGAGAGGGGGACAACAGAGGATAAGGTGGTTGGATGGCATCACTGACTCAAGGGACATGAGTTTGAGCAAGCTCTGGGAGTTGGTGATGGACAGGGAAGCCTGGTGTGCTGCAGTCCATGGGGTCACAAAGAGTTGGACAGGACTGAGTGATTGAACTGTGGACAGGACTGAGTGATTGAACTGATGTTCAAGATGGTTATTAGACTTTGAAATGGGGATGGTGTCAGGCAGATGGATATAGGTCTGAACAGTTTCATTCACTTTTTGATGCGTGCAGTTCTTGTTTTGCAACCTAGGGACCCAGCCACTTAGGATCAGGGCTTGTTTCTCTCCCAGTGCTAAGACAAAACCCTATCTGCTGTAGGCTCTCAATATTTTAGGATGCAAGGATATAATTGATGAGGAAACTAAGGACAGGAGAACTAAAGGTGTCAAAATCAAGTCTTTCCTACTCAGCACCCATGATTTTCTACACTCAACTTCCTTTGCCTCTGGCACTCTTCCCGTCCATATGACTGGAGGGTTAGTACTGGGGAGGAGGGAACTTTAGAAATCTGAAGACCAGAATCCAACAGCAGAGGGACTTTCACACCATCTCTTACCTCCCACCCCTCAGACTTCCAAAGGCATGCATCTTCTATCCATATCCATTGGTTTTATGTTGGTCTGACTTGTCTCCTTGTCTTTGATGGCACCTCTGTTTCTGCTCCTATACTCCTTATTTCACTGATCTGCTGTCTCCATTGCCTGAGGAATTCTTTCTCACCATCAAAAGCATTGAAATCAGGCACCTATGTAGCACCCTGCTTTATGTTAGGAACAGGTATGTTCCTGGCCTGGAGGTTTCTGACAGTGCTTCATTTCCTTTGGTAATTGTGCCTTTTTGCAGAAATTGCCATGGCCGCCCTGGGTGCCGTCATCATCTTCAAAGGCTGGTCAGGTGATGGGGGACATTGCCCAGGCCCCATACCATGTTCTCAGATATGGGTGTCAGAGAAAACGTCCATTTCCTGGGCTCCCTGTTTCCTAGTGGAAGTCCTGTGTGCTCAGTCATATCCGACTCTTTGCAACCCCCTGGACTAGAGCCTGCCTGGCTCCTCTACCCATGGAATTTTCCAAGCCAGAATACTGGGGTGGGTTGCCATTTCCTACTGCAGGAGAACTTTCCAACACAAGGATTGAACCAGCATCTCCTGCATTGGCAGGAGGATTCTTCACCACTAACACCACCTGAGAAGCCCCAACATGCCCCCTCAAAGGGTGGAAAATGTGTGAGACATATAGTACATAGTTAAAATCCCAACGTACACGTAATTGTAGTGCCAGAGGAGAGGGAGAAGAATAAGACAGACCCAGTATTTGAAGAAATAATTAACGTAGAATTATTCCAAATCTTAGAATATTTCAAAATGAAACCACATTCTGAAGAATATCTATAAACCAACCCTCCTCCCCCAAATCTAAATACATCACAGGAATCTAGAGAAGTAATTCAGTGAGAGACAAAGTGATCGGTAAGAAGTGGATTTATTCAGATTCAAAGAGAAGCAGACTCCACAGAGAGAGTGTGGGCCATCGCAGAGGGGGAGTGTGGCCTTGAGATGTGGAGCGGGAGGATTATTCCCACTATTTGGGGGAGGGGTAGAGAGTTCCAGGATTTGGGCCACCGCCCACTCCTTGGTCTTTTGACAGTGCTCTGGAACTGTCATGGCACCTCTGGGTGTGTCATTTCACTTGCTGATTGAAGATCAAGGCCTGGTCTTGTCTGCCATCTTGGTCTCATTTGATTCTGATTAGTTTATGTTGTGTCCTTGAGCTATGTCATTCTTTCAAAAGTTGTGTCCTAGTGAAGTGGCCACGAACAATGCCTGTGAACCAGATGGAGCGGGGTTCCAATGCCTTGCATCCACTTTGTAGGTATGTGATTTGAGTGACAGTCCTAATGAAGGAGGAAACAGAAGAGGCTCCTTCTCGAAAGCAGGACTCCATCTTGGGCTAGACTGTGGACTTTGAGCTACATGCCCAGTATCTATGGAAGCGACACACCAACTGGAAAACCAGACCCCTCCCTCCCCGCCATGGAAGAGCCCCAGGGCTTGTACCTAGATTCTGCTGCTGCTGCTGCTGCTAAGCCGTTTCAGTCGTGTCCGACTCTGTGTGACCCCATAGACGGCAGCCCACCAGACTCCTCCATCCCTGGGATTCTCCAGGCAAGAATCCTAGAGTGGGTTGCCATTTCCTTCTCCAAAACCTAGACTCTATATCGCCTAAAAGAATACCCTAATTATCTGTGTAACCCAATAGAATCATAAATTCTATTATGCTTATTGGTGTATGACCATACTCCTATTAATAATTGTCCACTGTTAACTACCTAGGCTTAAAAGCATATGAATCACGGGTTTAAGGTATATGAATCACGGGTTAACTTTGATTGTACCTTTTTTTCCCTTTGTTCAGACTAGTTTCAGAGAATTTGGGGAGGTGGGTTTGGGCACGTATGCTTAGGGTATATAGAAAGTGAAAGAAAGTGAAGTCGCTCAGCCGTGTCCGACTCTTTGCGACCCCGTGGACAGTAGCCCACCAGGCTCTTCCATCCATGGGATTCTCCAGGCAAGAATACTGGAGCGGGTTGCCATTTCCTTCTCCAGGGGATCTTCCCTACCCAGGGATCAAACTCAGGTCTCCCACATTAGGGTGTATAAGGTTGTCACAAAAACTGCTCGGGGTCCTTGGCTAAGGGGAGACTCTGCCTTGGGCCCGCCGGTGTAATAAACTGCACTCCACTATCTGCGTTGTCCTTCTGAGTGAGTTTGTTTCCTGGAATGCGTGGCTACAACTCTAATTTTCCTCACACTTAGTTTCCTCATTTATAAATAGGCTATTGAGCACTTACTTTGTGACGCTGTCAGATCGTATAAACTGTACGTATGTATGTAAAACCGTCAGCAAGGACTGAAAGTGTTACTTGCTCAGCTGCGTCTGACTCTTTGCGACCCCCTGGACCGTAGCCCACCAGGCTGCTCTTTCCATAGAATTCTCCAGGCAAGAATACTGGCGGAGTAGCAATGCCCTCCTCAGGGGATCTTCTGGACCCAGGGATCAAACCTGGGTCTCCCACATTGCAGGCAGGTTCTTTACCATCTGAACCACTGGGGAGGCCCTTTTAGATATGGGAGGGGCCAAAGCAGAACAGAGAAAAACTGTTTAGAGAATAAACAGTGAATGGAAACGCTCCAGGCTTGTGTTATCAGCCTGACTGAAATTGGGGGATCTGATAACGGAAAGGTAAGAATATTTCCCAGGGCTCTGGGACAGAACAAGAAGTTATATAAATTCTCTCTTCCCAGAGATGCATGAAGGCAACACAATGGACTGTTCTTTAGGAAACTCTGCAGGCAAAGGCAGAATCTTCAGGAATCCATCCACTCCAGGGGGGCACTGACCACCCGGGGGGTCAGGAAATGGCTCTCTGAATGGCCTTCTCAGCCTCGCCTGGGACGGCAGGCCTGAGGATTGCATTAAATTCTTCAAGTCAGCCTGCAGCTTGGCAAAAAGCCTTCCCTCCTGGGTAGCTGAATAATTTTTAGATGATCCAGCTGGCACATTGCGGAAACGTGCTAATGAGTCAGGAATGATCCTCTCAGGCTCCCCCACACCCCGTTTGCTCCAGGGGAGAGAATCTTCTGGGAAGCCAGTGAAAGATTTATGAGATTAATCCCGGAAATGCTTTTTCTTCCCCATCCATTGTTCTCAGCGGGGGTGCCAGGGGTGGTGGGTTTGGGGTGTGAGGGGGCGGAGAGGGCAAATTAGAAGGGGACAAAGCCAGGAATCCTGCCTTTAAGGGAGAGCTGGAGAAAAGGGACTCCAGCAGCCAGCTAATGAGAACTCCCTGACAATGAAATACACAGGATCCTTTTCGGAATGTGCCTGACTGCGGGCCATAGAGCTTCAGGGATGAATTTGGGGAGGGAAGGAGGTGGGGGGTCTAGGGGCCCTGGGGGAAGGGAAGCCCACTCCAGCTTTGCTGGAAGGGTCTGATAAATTAGACCCTCTGTTCTCACACCGAAAAAGGAGAAGTGAGGGAGGGAGGGCGTGAGAAGGATGGGAGGCAGAGGAAGAGGAGGAGGGAGCATCCTGCTTGAGCCCTTCAGTGTCTCCCGTCGCCCAGGGAAACCCCCTTTCCACTCCCTGCACGTTGCTGCCTCTTGGAATGAGACGTCTGCCTCTATGTTACCCCGTGGGCTGGAGAGCTGTCTGGTCCTTCTTAGAACTCAAGGCTCCTTTAGAGAAAACGGAGGGGATGGGAGTTCAGTCACTGAGAGAACACTTGTAAGAGGATGTGGCTCTTTGGCAACAAATGTTCTTACATGCTTTCCATGGATTTCTTAAAACACAAAATGGCCAAATAGAGTAACAAGATGGCATCACTTTGGTTTTGTTTGGGTCAGGCAGAGGCAGGGGAGACAGACACCAGGCATGCTTTAGCTTGAGAGATTATTCCAAAGGCCATGAGCGTGCCACAACTTTTAGGTTTCTTCTTCAAGAAACCTTTTTTAGTTGTAAAGACAACTAGGCCGTTAGAATTTCACTTCTAATGTCTTTCCCCAACTAGAAATAGCCATCACTGGAGGAGGCATCAGGCAGTGTGGCGCCCAACCATGGGTAATCAAGAGGCGGACAAGCCACAGGGCAGGCCCTTGACCTACAAGGACTCCACTCAGCATCACTTTTCCGTCTTGTTTCAGGCACCATCCATCCAGCGTGGAGGGGTCTCCCAGAAGCTGGGCGAGTGCGCAGGGGGCTGTTCAGTCTGACTGCAGCCTGGTCGGCTCAGAGGTTGCCTTCTCCCCTCATGCTACATCCACCCACAGCTTTCCAAACACAGGAGTATTGTTTCGCTAGTAAAACTGAATTTTTAAATAATTTGCTGTAACTACTGATAGCCTTGCTAGCAGAGAGGGTGTTCACATCATTTCCATTCTAGAAATTTCTAAGTGGTCTCCAAAGGTCTCAGAAGTCAGGCTTTTACTTTTGCTAATTAAAGGAGATTGCCTGGATGAGTCCACCATATCATTAACATTTGTATTTTCAGTATGTCTTCATGTCTTTTTTCCTGTCTTGTTGTTGTTCAGTCAGTCGTGGCCGACCGTGCGACCCTGTTAGGGGAAGCACACTGATTGAAACCTTCCACCCTGGCCAGGCACCATAGTAACCGTTTGCATAAATTGTTTTACAACAGGAGGTCCTGGTAGGGAACACAGAACCAATAAGCCTCCACCAACTGGAAGAGTTCAGGAAAGGTTAAAAAGAGACACCACAGGTCTGACCACCTCCCAGAATCATTCCCTCTGGCATCCACCTTGGTTGAACAAGGCGTGCACCACCAGGAAGGACTCTGAGTCAGATGATTGGCTAAAGACCACCCGGAAACTAATCCCACCACCATAAAACCCGAGACTGTGAGCCACGTGGAAGAGCCGTTCTCCTGGGTTCCCTTACCCTACTGCTCTCTGCCCTTTCCCAATAAAGTCTCTTGCTTTGTCAGCAGATGTGTCTTCTCGGACAATTCATTTCCAAGTGTTAGACAAGAGCCCAATTTCAGGCCCTGGAAGGGGTCCCCTTTCCTACAACAACCCCATGAACTGCAGCACGCCAGACTTCCCTGCCCTTCACTATCTCCTGGAGTTTGCTCAAACTCGTGTCCATTGAGTCAGTGATGCCATCTAACCATCACATCTTCTGCTGCGTCCTTCTTTTGCCTTCAATCTTTCCCAGCATCAGGGTCTTTTCCAGCGAGTTGGCTCTTTGCATCAGGTGGCCAGAGTACTGGAGCTTCAGCTTCAGCATCAGTCCTTCCAATGAAAAATCAGGACTGATTTCCTTTAGGATTGACTGGTTTGATCTCCTTGCTGTCCAAAGGATTCTCAAGAGTCTTCTCTCACATCACAGTTTGAAAGCATCAGTTCTTCAGCCCTTGGCCTTCTTTATGGTCCAACTCTCACATCCGTATATAAACTACTAGGAAAACCATCACTTTGACTATACAGACCTTTGTCGGCAAAGTGATGTCTCTGGTTTTTAATATGCTGTCTAAGTTTGTCATAGCTTTTCTTCCAAGGAGCAATCATCTTTTAATTTTGTGACTGCACTCACCATCTGCAGCCACTCACCATTGATTTTGTAGCCCAAGAAAATAAAATCTGTCACTGTTTCCATTTTACTCCCATCTATTTGCCATGAAGTGATGGGACTGGATGCTATGATCTTGGTTTTTTGAGTGCTGAGTTTCAAGCCACCATTTTCACTCTTCTCTTTCACATTCATCAAGAGGCTTTTTAGTTCTTCTTTGTTTTCTGCCATTAGAATGGTATCATCTGCATATCAGAGGTTGTTGTTATTTGTCTTGGCAATCTTGATTCCAGCTTGTGAGTCATTCAGCCCAAAATTTCGTGTGATGTAGTCTGCACAAAAATTAAATAAGTAGGGTGACAATATACAGCCTTGACATACTCCTTTCCCAATTTTGAACCAGCCCATTATTTCATATCTATTCTAATTGTTGCTTCTTGACCTGCATATAGTTTCTCAGGAGACAGGTACAGTGGTATGGTATTCCCATCTCTTTAAGAATTTTCCACAGTTTGTTGTGATCCACACAAAGGCTGTAGCATGGTCAATGAAGTAGAAGTAGATTTTTTTGGAATTCCCTTGTTTTTTCTATGATTCAATGGATGTTGGCAATTTGATCTGGTTCCTCTGCCTTTTCTCAATTCCGGTTGTACATCTGGAAGTTCTCAGTTCACATACTGTTAAAGCCTTGCTTGGAGAATTTTGAGCGTTACCTTGCTAGTATGTAAAATGGGCACAATTGTATGGTAGTTTGAACATTCTTTGGAATTGCTTTTCTTTGGGATTGGAATGAAAAGTAACATTTTCCAGTCCTGTGGCCACTGCTGAGTGTTCCAAATTTGCTGGCATATTGAGTGCAGCTCTTTAACAGCATCATCTTTTTTCTGTCTTGAAGCTTTTAAATGCTAATCACCTTAAAAATTGTATAGTGGCTGTTTTCAATACTTAAGTTCTATAAAATATTGGACCGTCCCATTAATGTGAAATCTAGGACGGTGTATGTTTGTGTGTGTGTGTGTGTGTGTGTGTGGTGTTTGTTGGGCGAGGGGGATGTAGGTTCAAGTATAGCTAAGAAAACTCCAACTTGACTATAGGCTTGAAGTCCTGAGCATATGGTCTAGATGTCGGGGACAGTGCTAATTCTGAATATTCAGATCTGTGGTCAGACTAAGTATTTTGGTTGAGAAATTGAAGCCTGCTCAGAGAAATAAGCTGGTGGTTCATGATAGCCCTGGTTTGCATTTTCTAGTTTGCTTGTATGTAGCATAGACCTTGGGCAGTCCTCCAGATCACCAGTATCTGAAATACCTGTAAAAGATTATGAAATATGTCGAGTCATTCCATGTTAGGTCTATTTCCAGTTTCTTGATGCTGGATTCAACCTGAGTCTAAACTTTATTTAATAAACCACCACCTCTGTCTACCTGGCCAGCCCTAGATGAACACCTGTGATTAATTCAGAAATTCAATTTAACAAGTTCTCACTGCCTGCTGGGTATGCCCCTGGTCCCTGGCACACAGATATGCATAATACAATCTCTGAAGTATTATGTTACAGTGAAATACTTTTTCTTTCAAAACCAGAAAGAATAATAATAAACTTTTGATAATGGTTCTTTCCACATTCTGTTGCCTTATCTTTCGGAGGAAGATCGAAATGAGTTACCATACGGGAAGTGGAGCCAAAGGGCACAGGTTCAAGACTTGGTTGTGAGAACAAAACTTTTAATTAGGGCTTTTGATTTCTTCTCATGAGATATGCAGGATATTCCAAGCCTTATCAACACTTGGGAAAACCCAGTGGAGTGATTTTTTTTTTTTTAATAACCCCATGTTCATTGCTAACAGGAAACAGAAAAAGAGTGATTTAAAAAAAAAAAAATTGGAACTAGGTCTGCTGTGAATTAAAATGACACCACTGATGCATTTCACAAGGTCTACTAAACGGTTTCAGATATAAATTACTTTCAGTGCTCTTCATCCACTGCCCCCCCCTGTCCTGAACAGGAGCTTCTGCTACTTAAAGCTGATTACAGAAGACAACAACAACAAAAACCACTGTATTTACCAACATTGGTGATCCAGCCAATCCCTCTGGCCTCTGCGTTTTGAACTAACGTGGCATTTGTTTGAGTCTGAGGTAGGCTGAGAAGCAGAGGTTCAGACCACCCACTTTGAGGATCTACAAGACAGTGCTGGAGTAACACTGAACTGGAGCACTTAACGCAAGCTCATGGGTTTGAGAAGAGGTGACCTTCACTCCATCAGAAAGTATTTTGCAAATATCTTGTGAGTGTCCTCCAGTGCATAAGACTTAGCCTGGGACCCCTGGTGCCCACACCTGCCTGTGGGAAGGGCCTCTTTTCAGTTTCCTGGCTTTTCAGCAGACACAAATTTTCATGTGAGAAAAAAAAAAACCTCAGAATGCCCAGCATTCTCCCATCAATTGCCTATTTTATCTCTCTACTACGAAAACTCTTAAATCAAGGATGCCCAACATTCTCTGGTGAGGAGCTAGTTGTGAGTTTGCAAAATCATAGAGTCATACATAGATTGTTCAACCTGAATCCTGGTTTGAATTCTTTCATTTTATTGGTGGGGCAGCCACAGTCCAGAGAGGTGGGAGAACTCGTCTAAAGTAACAGTGCTTCTGTTCATTTACTCATTTATTCACGTATCAAGTAATCTTCAAACATCTGCTGTGTTAGACATCGTGTTGAGCGCTGTATATACCATCATGAATAAGACAGAAAGGACCTTGTCCTTAAGAAGTTTGCAGTCAGGATGGGAACATGATAAGAAAATAAACCTTACAGATGGTGATGTGTTTCATGAATTTAATGAACTGGTTAGGGGTCTGTCTTCAAGGAAAGTGAAGGGAGGTGCTGTTTCAGGTGCCGGGGAGGGGAGCTGGGGTGTGTGGCAGGTGCATTGTTGATAGAGGGAAGTTAAGGTAAAGAACTGAAGACAGCTGCAGCCCATTCCTGGTTCTCAGGCAGGAGTCCCCTTCAGTTTCCATGTGGGTATCAGCAGAGTATCAGCGTTGTACTGGTAGATCTTTAGGGACCAGTTGGTTTACGATTAGATATTATTCTAAACTGTTTCAGAGATCCCTGGCTTCTCTTTTTTCATCTGTTGTCCTGGAGGTGAAAGACTAAAGCAGGTGAGATTTTTTTGTAAAACACATATTCCACTACATCCTGGTATGGAGAAGGGATGCAGTGGGCACAGCAAGAGGCTCACTGAGTTACAACGGCAGAGTTTATCCACTGCTCACTCCTGAGAAAAAAGTACACACAAGGATAACTCAACACAGCCCAACCCTCGTTGCTGCTCCTCAGCTAGAGAGAGCCTTCCCTTCCAGTGAGCTCCGGGTCTCTGTGATAGAACTTAGGACTCTTTAGTTGTATGTGCACACCTGCCCTCTGTAATGTCTTGTAAGGATATTTGTTCCTTGAGGCTAAGATGGTGCTGAATTCATCATCCTCCAGCAAACCCAACCCCCAGCCTATTGCCAGCTCATAAGAATTGCTTAATGAATATTTGTTAAATGAATCTTATAGAAGGACTTAAAGAGAAACTTTAGGGAGAAGAGCTGTTAGAAAAGTAATGCTGTTTCTTTTTTCTTTTTGGTTTTTGCCCAGTGGTTGGTATAGGAAACCCATAGTTATTATTGTTACTACCAATCACAAAAAATGACTATCCTAGGATCGTTGATTGTTTAATTCTCTGATGAAGCCATTGGCTTAGTGACAAGAATATCAGAGAGGACAGAGAACCAAACCCTGAGCTGTTGAAAAGAACCCACAGCAGAACACCGTTGCATCATTCAGCTGGGATGTGAAGTCGTGTCTGTTCCCAGTGCTGGGAGGGCTCTGTCTCTGTCCCGGCTCAGCCAGTGACACAGACTCAGCATCCTGTCTCCTGACCCTCACTCTCCAGGCTGCAGGCCAGTCCCACTGGAGGCAGCTGGACGGACAGACAGTGACACAGACCCGGCATCCTGTCTCCTGACCCTCACTCTCCAGGCTGCAGGCCAGTCCCACTGGAGGCAGCTGGACGGACAGACAGTGACACAGACCCGGCATCCTGTCTCCTGACCCTCACTCTCCAGGCTGCAGGCCAGTCCCACTGGAGGCAGCTGGACGGACAGACAGTGACACAGACCCGGCATCCTGTCTCCTGACCCTCACTCTCCAGGCTGCAGGCCAGTCCCACTGGAGGCAGCTGGACGGACAGACAGTGACACAGACCCGGCATCCTGTCTCCTGACCCTCACTCTCCAGGCTGCAGGCCAGTCCCACTGGAGGCAGCTGGACGGACAGACAGTGACACAGACCCGGCATCCTGTCTCCTGACCCTCACTCTCCAGGCTGCAGGCCAGTCCCACTGGAGGCAGCTGGACGGACAGACAGTGACACAGACCCGGCATCCTGTCTCCTGACCCTCACTCTCCAGGCTGCAGGCCAGTCCCACTGGAGGCAGCTGGACGGACAGACAGTGACACAGACCCGGCATCCTGTCTCCTGACCCTCACTCTCCAGGCTGCAGGCCAGTCCCACTGGAGGCAGCTGGACGGACAGACAGTGACACAGACCCGGCATCCTGTCTCCTGACCCTCACTCTCCAGGCTGCAGGCCAGTCCCACTGGAGGCAGCTGGACGGACAGACAGTGACACAGACCCGGCATCCTGTCTCCTGACCCTCACTCTCCAGGCTGCAGGCCAGTCCCACTGGAGGCAGCTGGACGGACAGACAGTGACACAGACCCGGCATCCTGTCTCCTGACCCTCACTCTCCAGGCTGCAGGCCAGTCCCACTGGAGGCAGCTGGATGGACAGACCCATCAGGAAGTACACGCAGCCCCATGAGGTTCTCACAAGTAGAGGTCAACACTGCATCTGCAGTGGGGGGAAAGGACACTCTCTCTCAGTGCAAGCCTTCCCTCTAACTCTGCTCGGGCCCTTCTCACAAGCAAAAGACCAGAATAGCACAAGGAAATTCCAAACTTGGTTGTTCTAGGGCCATGAACCCACCTGGAAGCCAATATAAATCTCAGAGCAGGTTCCGATTTCTGCCGAAGCAAGGGACTTCTGCTGAATGTTGGTAGTGGGATGATACAGAAGATAAAGGGGGCTGGGAGGAGAGTCCAGGGCCAGAGGGGCCTGTGTAGGCTGTATGACCCCCTCCACAGTCACATTCCTTTCACGCCTTTTAACTTTCATTTTTTTTAGTGGCAAGAGAAGGGTTCAAAAACTCCAGAATCTGAAGTGACAGTGTGAAGTTGTTGCAGGTCAGAGGTGGAAGATGAAAATACAGATAATGGGAAGGATTACTGTCAGCAATTTGCTGACTGATGCTCTGCTTCAGGTCAACACACAAGCCAAAGCCAGGGAAAGCGGGCCACAGTGAACTGGGTGTCTGGGCCAGACACCGAGAGACGTCTGTTGTTTGGAGGAGGCTTCTTGTTCTCTTGCTGAAGACCTCAGGAAAGGCCACCTGCCCTCCCGATTCATTGACACTGTATGGCCTGGTTTCCTCTGGGTTTAACACCCTGTCATTACTGTCAGATGAAGAGAGAAAAACCATTATACTTCTTAGTTCTTTCTTTTCTCTTTATCCCTACCTAAAACATAAGCTGAAAAAAGAAAAAGAAATCCAGGTTAGAAGGGCCCAGCACTTTGGATGAGCAGTAAGAGCCAAACCTCTACAGTTGAAAAGAAACGCTATAGGTTGTTGTGTGGGGGACTGGAATCACCAAGGGGCCAATTAACTCCTTGATTGGGGGATTAGCCATTCTGGTACTTGCAGATCGTTTCTTAAACAGTAGTGTTTGGAGTCCACACTGTAGGAGTAAGCGAAGTGTTGATAAAAGGGCTTCCAGAACAAATCAAGTATCCTAATGTCAATTGCATGTGGGGCTTCGGTCTTTGGGTTAACAACTTGGCACTACATTCATGGCTAGAACAATCTAAGACTCACAAAAGACAGCTTTTAAAGAAAAAGCTCTTTTCTTAGAAGAACTAGCCAACAGTCTGACAGTCTGTTTTCCGAAGGTTGTTTCATTAGAGTCCCGGTTGCCACCAACCATACAGTTCTCCCAGGGGCCCGCATCTCCCAGGACTTGTAGCTTGTGTATGCCAACTGGCTTTGGGCTATATCAGAGAGGTTTGAGGTTGGGAACCAAATCTTTTCTCTTGTTCTTGGTTGCTGCCCGTTTGTGTTTTAAATTGCCTTGTGCAATTGCCAAGGTAATTTACAATGAGAGGAGCTCTATTGCATTTTCTTTATCCACCCTTTGCTGTATTAGTTTGGTAAATTGCTTCCTAGGGAATAAGTTTTGCAACTGGGAGGGTGGAGATCTGATTCTGGGGAGCAATTTGGTGTAGCTTTCAAAATACGCTCACAGCTCTCATGCTAATGAAACAGTCCCCAAACAGAAACCATCCTGGGTCTTTCACTATTCTGCACATTCCCATAGTCATCTCTTAGGAAATAAGGTGGGGAGGGGGGGGGGCTCTTCTTTCAGAGAATGCATAAAAATGAAATTAATCATAGGCCCACACTCTTATTTATTGAACTCATAGAGCCAAAGAACAGTCGAATTGGCAGGGATTAATCTGATCTTATTTTATATATGAGAAATTGAGGTCCAGAGAGGAAGAGTAATTTCCATCCCCTCTCAACCACCTCCCTTACCCCTGGTCCCCCCACTGCTAGTCTCAAAGCTAGTTACCAGCAGACTGGGATAGAAACCAGGGTTTTTGCTTTTTAGACTTGATTTAACTCATTAGTTAGAATTGTCATAGCTCCAACCTAGATCGCTCCTAGGCTGGGCTGCTCAATTTTTATTTTTGGTGTTGATTTCCTCAGGGCTGTCTGGCCAAATTAATTTTACTCAGCCAAAATTTTAGAAATTAGAGTCTTTCTAACACCTGTATCAGAATTGTCTGTTAAAAATGCAAACACCCCTCCCCCCAGACTCTCCCAACCTTCAGAATCAGAATCTCTTGAAGAGAGTATATCCAGAATCTGTATTTCAATAATCTTCCCTGGAAGAGTCTTATATACTTGTGAACTACTTTACCTGACCCAAAGTCAAGTTCATGTATTTTATTGATTTACAATGCTTTCTTAAAAGAAAAAATCATGAAACTTCATCAAACTTGGAAGCTTCTGTACAGGAAAAAAATCAACAAAATAAAAAAAGGCAAATTACAGAATAGGAGAAGCATTTTGCAAACGACATTGGATAAGAGGTTAGTATCCAAAATATATAAAAACTCAATTCAATTAAAAAAAACCCACACAAATTAAGAAATGCATGGAGGAGTTAAAGACTTATGTTCAGTAACTCTTTAAACAAAATGCCTCAATCCAGTCTCCAACCCTCTAAGGCATATTTGCTTTCCGGCAGTGTGGAGGAGTTATCTTGCCTTTAGAGCCTGCCAAGCTCACAGCTTTAGTGAATTGCTGCATTTTGTCTGATTCCTAGTGCACAGATATTTTTTATGTGTGTATGTATGTACTCGTCCTTCCCTGGTGGCACAGTGGTAAAGAATCCACCTGCCAATGCAGGAGACGCCAGAGACGCAGGTTCGATCCTTGGATCAGGAAGGTCCCCTGGAGAAGGGAATGGCTACCCACTGCAATATTCTTGCCTGGACAATTCAATGGACAGAGGAGCCTAGTGGGCTATAGTCCATGGGGTTGCAAAGAGTCAGACGTGACTTAGCGACTAACAAATGTATGTGCTCAAGCTTTACTCCTTCCCTTACTGTTTTTTAAGTCTTTTAAAATGTTATCTATAATTCCTAAGAGTTTAGAGTAGAAGGAATGAATTTAAAGCATAAGCTTAAAATTCTGTCCTGAGATTAAGACTCTGGCTCTCAGATGAGAATAGCAACAGTTCTCCCGATGCTTTCTTTGGAACGTCTTCCGTTCCTGCTACTGTTAGATTGATGTTGTCCTTTGTTTCCCCTATAACATGAGTTATTCACCTAATATGGCTCAGTGCCTGACAAGGCCCTCTCAATATAGATGAATTCTCTCTTAAATGACTTTATTAAGCCCATCAGTGATTCACTTAGTAAGCACTTTTGTAATAAATTTGCAATATCCTCTAAAGGAGTGGATCTGGAGGAGAGCCAGACTAATTTAGGAGGAACATGGTTTAAGAATGAGTGAATCATTCTCAAAAACATAAGATGGCTATAGAAGTGTATTAGTCTGTTTCTTTCCACAGATGAAACTGAGATCCTTTGCAGATAATGAAACAAACAGAACATTCCTACAGATTAAGAATCCCAAGCAAGCTTTCAATGAGTTTATTTGCTTTATCTTGGAGAGAATAGTCATGAGAGGGTGCTGAATTCTGTCAGCGAGGAATCAGAGGGGAGATGGGATTTGATTCTAGGACCGCAGTATGCAAATCAGGGAAGAGCTTCAAGACACAGGAACTATGCAAGAATGTCTTAGGAATTCCCAGCGAAACCTTAATTTCCTTCATTAAGGATGGCTTAGTAAAGCAGTCCAAAAAATCATTTTTGGCAGATCACTATTTTTAAATTTGAAACTCGTCTACATTTTTTTTTTTCATCATTACCCTGAGTGGTTCAGATCCCTTGTCAGTTCACAAGGGTCCAGTTAACCCATAATTGTGGAGAAGACAAAGAAACGATTTCAGTTTGATATAAGAACTGTGATAAGATATGCAGATGAGGAGCCCTTATTGCTCTGAGGGTCAAAGACTTCCTGGAGGAGATAATGCCAGGGCAAAGCCTGGGAGGGAAGGAAAGAGGGCATCAGGCAGCATGGGGGTGGTAGAAGTGGGTGGATAGTATGCGATGCAGTGTTTTGAGTGTGAAGAAAAGCAGGATTATAATATATACAATTGTTACTTCTCAAAGACCAGCATCTGCACCCTGTCTTTAATATCAGATTGATTTCCTTTGGAACTGAACCTCTTCTTTTACCTCTTCCCTACTGGGGTATTAGTGGCAGAAGGAAATGTACAGGTCTCTCCTTCCTAATGGAGAGCTGAATGAGCTTCATCCTACCTTATGACTTCAGGACAACCATGGCACTGAGCGAAGCTGAGCCATTTGGGTGCTTTCTCCTAGAACCAAAGTTCTCTTGGTCCAGGGCTGGAGAGAAGACTTGGGGATAATTCGCTGCATTTGTGGCTTGCCTTCTAGATGGTTCCCATTAGAATACTACTGCAGTGCTTTATATTTCCTCCTGAGTCTCCATGGTTCCTACCACTTCTCAAGTGTCAACCTCCATCCTTTCAATAAGGTCTCTCTTGTTTGGACTAAGTAAACGAGTCCATTTTGGGAAGTAGCAAGGAGTTTATCATGGGTAAGGCATGGCAGATGCTGGGTAGTAGTTGACGGGGTAGATCAGAAAGTGTCTTAGATGATACACAGAGGAGTCCTTTCAACTTTATTCCCTAGGCATTAGGATCCTCTGAATGATTTTAAGCATCAGCAACTTCATGTTTTTGTGGCTGCTCTGTGGTGAATTATCTGGAAAAGGTGTTGGGAGCAGACTGGAAGCAGAGAGAGAGAGCTGAGGATTATAGCAGTCCTCCAGGCAAGAAGTCTAGAGGCTTGAGTTTCTAGGACTTGGGTGATTCAGATGAAGGAGGTAAGGGAGAGATGTGAGTTCTTACTCTCAGGTGTGGGGGCTCAGAGGATGTTGGAGTATATTTGTCAGGGTTTCCCAGAGGGGGAAAAAAAGCCAGTAGAAGGAATTGGCTCACATAATTATGGAGGCTGAGAAGTCCCACAGTCTGCTATCCTGGAGACCAGGACCGTCAGGGATATAATTTGGTCTGATTCCAAAGTCCTGAGAACTAGGGGAGTCAGTGGTGTCAGTCCCAGTCTGAGGGTTGGAGAGGATGAGATGTGCCAGCTCAATCAGTGAGGCAAGAGAAAAAGGGAACAAATCCTTCCTTCCTCTATCTTTGTTCTATTTAGGCCTTTAGGGGACTGGACGATGTCCAGCGTCTTAGTCTATTTGGGATCCTATGCTATAGACTGCGGAGAAGGCAATGGCACCCCGCTCCAGTACTGTTGCCTGGAAAATCCCATGGACAGAGGTGCCTGGTGGGCTGCTGTCCATGGGGTTGCACAGAGTCAGACACGACTGAAGCGACTTAGCAGCAGCAGCAGCTATGTGACTTACAACAGAAATTTACTTCTCACAGTTCAGGAGACTGGAAGTTGAAGATAAGGTGACAGTAATGGTCTGGTTCTGGTGAGAGCCCTCTTTTGGGGCTCAGACCACCAGCTTCTGGCTGTGACCTCAAGTGGTGGAAAGGTGCTAAGAAGCTCCATGGGGTCTCTTTGTAAGGCCACTAATCCTGTTCATGAGGACTCCACCTTCATGACCTTATCATCTCCCCAAACACCACCTCCTAATACTACCTTGGGGTTTGAATTTTAACATACGAATTTTGGAGGATACAAATACTTCGACTATGGTACCCACCTACAGCAATCATCTTTATAGAGTCCACTGAGTCAAATACTAATCTCATCTGGAAATAACCACACAGACACACCCAGAAATTATATTTAATCTGGGCATCCTCTGGGCAGTTAAGCTGACACAAAATGAACCATCTCAATGGAGGCATCCTAAAGATAAGGAGTAAAAGAAGAGAGGGGTGTGTGTGTGTGTGTGTGTAAAAGTGTATCGGGGGTGGTATTGTAGAGCTCAGTTGTGGCCCCGAGTGTTAACTGAATCAGAAACTCTTCTCCTGCTGCAGCAGCAGTGAGATGACATCCATCTCCTGGCGGTGATGTCTACAGACCTGGTCCAGGTGGGGGTTGCAGCGGGGAGGCCCTGGTGCAGGTCTGAAAGGTGGGCATGGAGCCCAGGGGAGTGAAGTGGGTGATGTGTGGGTTGGTGGGAGTTCCAGGAAGTTCAGGTGTGAAAAGCTGTGGCTTCTGCCCATAACAGTGGAGTTTTCTGGGATCCCTTTCCTTTCCCCTCTGGGGGGCCCCAGGGTTGGGCTGTTGTGCTCTCTTTCCTTTCTCACACTTGCTGTCACCTGAGGTTACAGTCTCTCAGTGACCCACTGAGAGGGTCCTGTGATGGTGGGGAGAATGGAGCTGACTTAGAATTAGACTGGGGCCTGTGCACAAAGCGTGTGTCCTTCTTGGTGAGAGCAGTAGGGCTGGGAGGGAGAGCTTCTAACATCCTGTTAGGAGCGGGTTGACTGGGGTCCAGCTGGTCCCAGGAAGCAGACTGTGCACCAGTGATTTTCCTACCTTTAAGGCACTCACCCCCTGAGATTTCCTTACTCTCTGGCTAAGAAGCTTCCGTGTCACAAATATCTGAGCGTTGCTGAACAAGCTATTCTGGAAACAAAGGGACAGATTAGAGTGCAAGGGCTCAGCCTATGGAAAAAAAGAACAATTCTCTTTTTCTTCTTCCTTGGAAGTGGGAAGAAGTTACTTTCCCTAGAATCAAAATGCTAAGGGGACTCATCTCTGGTCTTTACCATGAAATACATCGATCCCACAAAATTTTGTCAAGTCTGCTTTGGCTTTTGGGTCTAAGAGAAGCGTGAGGTGTAAGGTTGTAGTCAGGAAAAGGTGGATCCCAGATAAGGTTTATGAAAATTAGGGTAGCCATACTTTCAGTGTGAGATACTTTTCCCCCAACCTTACTCCTCTTCTGGCTCCCCATTCCACAGTTAATTACATATTAGCACTTTTGCATGATACTTATTACTTATATCTTTCCTTAGATTAAGAACTTCTTGAAGACACGACCTTGATCTTACTCATTTTCCTACTTTCTAGAGCCTATTCTAGAGACTGGCATTCAGCAAGGGCTCAGTCAGTTTTTGTGGACTGGATGTGAATGATTTTTAGAAACTCCCCTATTTTTCAAGCTTCCTTTTCTTTTTAGGAAGGCTCTCATTTTGATCAGACTATGACAAGGGAAGGGGAGGAGAGCGTATCCAGGGATCTAATGGATATGATATGTTTATATTACTTAGTCACCTCTCTGATCCTTCCATCTGACCCATAAGAGATGTGGGTTCGATACCTGGGTCTAGAAGATCCCCTAGAGGAAAGCATGGCAACCCACTTCAGTATTCTTGTCTGGAGAATCCCACGGACAAAGGAACCTGGTGGGCTACAGTCCATGGGGTTGCAAAGAGTCAGACACAACTGTGAGACTAAGCACAGCACAAACTCTTCTCAGGAGTAAAGAAAGAAGCTGTGGTCTGTATGTATATGAGCAAATCCAAGCAGATGGCAAATTCGCAAAAAGAATTCTACTTCTGTATAAGAGAAAACAGTGAATCTGCCAAGAGACAAAAGAGAGGCGCTGGGAAGGAATGAAGGGGTCTGGGCCCATAATCTGAGAGCAGGCCCGGCCAGTGAGACTGTGCTTCTGTAACTACTTTGATGTTCACCTTTTTTTTTGGGTATATGCTCTATTTCCCTTTCTAATTTCTCCTTAGATTCCAAGTAAAATTCTTTTGAAAAGCCCAGCATGTGTTGGCTAAAGCAAAAGAGGAAGAAGAAAAGGAGTTTTGTCTACATTTAGATTTGAAAATGAGACTCAGATTAAGAGTTTGCTATGCCCCAGGGCAGTGATTCCTAATTCTGGGGAGGTGCCAAACTCCTTTGTGAATATTCGGAACACTACAGACTCCTTTCTTAGAAGAATGTACATTTTCAAAAACATCTTTTGTTCAGCTTTAGGGAGTCTTTTGGGGCTTCACTGGTGGTTCAGACAGTAAAGAATGCACCTGCAATCCGGGAGACCTGGGTTCAATCCCTGGGTGGGGAAGATCCCCTGGAGGAGGGCATGGCAACCCACTCCAGTATTCTTGTCTGGAGAATCCCCATGGAGAGAGGAGCCTGGTGGACTATGGTCCATTGGGTCACAAAGAGTCAGGCACGACTGAGGGACTAAGCACAGCATGGCACAGGGAGTCTGAAGGTGCTGTAGATCCCCTGCTTGGGTGTGTGTGTGTGCGTGCTTAGTTGTGTCCGACTCTTACATTTATTAAATGTTTCTTAGCACACGATATCACTTAATCCTGCCAACAACCTTAACTATATGATTTTCATTCTGTAGATGAGGAATCTGAGACTTGCCCTCAGCAATTTGCCCAAAGTCAGTGATTCAAATCCAACCCATGCTCTAAATCCCTCTGCTGAGTACCTCCACGTGTTTTGTGCTCTTTTGTCTTTGAAGATGAGAGTTATTCACACATCTGTTATCTGGAACGCCACGGTGGCCCCCGGTTTACTGGGGTGATTGCGGTCAAGTACAGCAGCATCCTTTTCCATGAGTCTCTTGCTCTTTGGGGGCAAGTTTCTTTTTGAATCTCTAAATGTCATTCCTTTTTATGTTCTGGGCAAGCCTGTCTCAGCAGAGTATATTTTCTTGATAATAATGTGAAAAGTTAAGTGATTTTTTAAAAATATGGACCATTTTTTAAAGAAAGTCTTTATTGATTTGTTACTATATTGCTTCAGTTTCAGGTTTTGCTTTTCGGCCACAATGCATGCGGGATATTAGCACCCTGACTGGGGACTGAGGCTGCACCCACTGCATTGGAAGGCAACATGTCTTAACTACTGGTCGAACAAAGGAGTCCTGAGTTAAGTGATCATATCAGATGCAAAGAATATGTTCTCTTTAAAGGACACCCGATCTTCATTTCAGCCACCGTTATTTGAGCATCTACTGTATGCCAAGCACTGTGCTGGTGTCTCAGCAGATCTGTATATTTATCGCTCATATCCTAGTGAGGAAACACATGCTCTTTTAAAGCAGTTGTGGACTAAAACCCCTGGGGGTTTTGAGTTTTTAAAGACTTGGAATTCTCCTCCTAAATACTGTGAATGGAGTGATCAAAACTTGACATGGGTAAAGTTGATCTCTGTATTGGGGTATAATTCTCATTAAAAGACAGGGAAAAGTATACTGGAGAGAGGCATGGGCTTGGATTTCTGGCCATGCTGTGACATGGATTCACCATTTTAACTGGGAAAGCCATCCACTGTGGTATAATATAGAGGGAAGGAGAATATTCATTTTATGACGAGGGCCATTAATAATTGTGGTCATGTCATTTCACTTCAATACAGTACCTAACATAGAACTTTTAAAAGTCAGGGAACAATATGGTGATACTAAGAGTGAGTTATTATTTGAGAACTCCATTCATCCTCCCAGCCTCCCCAAATCATCACTATTTACAAGTTTACAAGCAGACAGCAGTTGCAGAAGTTTCAATGGCATGTCATTCTGTGAAGCGTTATTTTTCAGTTAGATGAAATGGCTGTTCTAAATCAATTTCACCTATTTCTTAAAAAAATGGAGTATGATTACTTTACAGTGTTGTGTTAGTTTCTTCTATACAGTGAAGTGAATCAGCTATCTTGTTGTTAGTCACTAAGTCCAGTCCAACTCTTTTGCGTGGACTGTAGCCCACCAGACTCCTCCTTTCAAGGGATTTCCCAGGCAAAAATATCGGAGTGGGTTGCCATTTCCTTCTCCAGAGGATCTTCCTGACCCAGGGATCCAACGCTGGTCTCCTGCATTGCAGGAAGATTCTTTGGGAAGCCTGAATCAGCTACGTGTATACACATATCCTTTTTCTGTGGGACCTCCCTCTCACACCCCCTGTCCTACCCCACCCCCCGACCCCCCCGCCAGGTCACCGCAGAGCACCAAGCTGAGCTCTCTGCTCTATATACAGCAGCTTCCCACTTGCTATCTATTTTACACATGGTAGTGTATATATGCCACCTCTTTGTGATTCCATGTTTTCGTGTATATGTAGAAGAAAGGTCAATGCTTTGTCCTCATTAGCTAAGAACCTCTGACAGATTTGAATGGTATTAGATGTTTTGAAAATGAAATAGTTCCTTTGAATAGATATTTTTTTCCTTCTGTGATATAGGCTAGAGAACAGGAAAATCTCTGGGGTGCAAGTGGGAGAAAGAAAGAGGGTAGGAAAACATAGAGATAAACTAGTGTCTCAGGCTATACCTGCCCACACTTAGAAGACTCACCAGTTTCTCCATCTCACTACTCTGTCCTGTTATCCTACCCTTCTCAATAGCTAAATCCTCTCTTATCCTCTCCATTTCTAAAGTTATCACCATGACTTTTACACCTTTGGTGTGTGCTCTTATAATATCATCCTAAATATTCTCAGACTCTAAATAAAATGATAGAATGGCAAATAAACAAGAATACAGTTCCATGCTTAGAACAGTGCCTGACCCATAATACTTGCTGAATAAATATCTGATGAATGAATAAAAGAAGAAGGCAGAATGTTGGGGAAAATTAGACAAGAAGAGAGCACAATAAAGATAAAGCACCTTAGAAAGCACAGTAATAGAATTATTAACTTCAGAGCTGAAAGAAATTGTCTCACTGGAGGGAAAAATTGATTTATATAAATTTGATGTACATGCAACACTTCAGGATCACTGATTGCAAACAATGGCTGGCCTGAAACTGTTTGAAAATGAGGACCCATTTCCACATTACAGAATCTGAAATATTCCCCATTCAAATAGTTATTTATTTCCTATTGCATTCTTTCTCTCTCTCTCACACACAGATATATGTATTTATATAGATAGAGAGAGGGAGAGAGAGAGGGTTCATGTAGATGTCACACAATTATTCATTCTGCCTCAGTCCCTTGAGAGTTCTCCTGCTAAACCTGGGGTGGATGCTCTCCTGACATAGCTCCTAAAACTTTTATTTAAAAATTTCCAGCAGTTTTAGGTTCACAGAAAAATTGAGAGGGGTATATAGAGACTTTTCCATATACCTCCCGCTCCAACACATGCATCAGTTCAGTTCAGTCTCTCAGTTGTGTCCGACTCTTTGCGACCCCATGAATCAGAGCACGCCAGGCCTCCCTGTCCATCACCAACTCCCAGAGTTCACTCAGACTCCCGTCCATCGAGTCCGTGATGCCATCCAGCCATCTCATCCTCGGTCGTCCCCTTCTCCTCCTGCCCCCAATCCCTCCCAGCATCAGAGTCTTTTCCAATGAGTCAACTCTTCACATGGGGTGGCCAAAGTACTGGAGTTTCAGCTTTAGCATCATTCCTTCCAAAGAAATCCCAGGGCTGATCTCCTTCAGGATGGACTGGTTGGATCTCCTTGCAGTCCAAGGGACTCTCAAGAGTCTTCTCCAACACCACAGTTCAAAAGCATCAGTTCTTTAGTGCTCAGCTTTCTTCACAGTCCAACTCTCACATCCATATATGACCACTGGAAAAACCATAGCCTTGACTAGACGGACCTTAGTCGGCAAAGTAATGTCTCTGCTTTTGAAAATGCTATCTAGGTTGGACATAACTTTTCTTCCAAGGAGCAAGCGTCTTTTAATTTCATGGCTGCAGTCACCATCTGCAGTGATTTTGGACCCCCCCAAAATAAAGTCTGACACTGTTTCCACTGTTTCCCCATCTATTTCCCATGAAGTGATGGGACCGGATGCCATAGCCTCCCCCATTATCAACATCCCCACCCGAGTTGTACATTTGTTACAATTGAAGAACCTACACTGACAAATCATTATTGCCCCAAGTCCATTGTTTATATTAGGTCTCACTTATGGTGTTTCATGTTCTGTGTGTTTGGACAAATGCATAATGACACGTATCCATTAAAGTATCATATGGAATATTTTCACGGACTTAAAAATCCTCCATTGTATGTCTGTTCGTCTGTCTCCACTCCTCAGGAAGGCACCGATTTTTTACTGTCTGTTCAGTTTTGCCTTTTTCTACAATGTCATTGTTTGGAATATACAGTATGTAGCCTTTTCAGATTGGCTTCTTTCACTTAGTAATATGCATGTACGTTTCTTCCACATCTTTTCATGGCTTGATAGCTCACTTCATTTTCAGCATTGAATAATATTCCATTATCTGGATGGGCAGTTTATTTATCCATTCACCTACTGAAGGACATTTGAGTCACTTCCACAGTTATGAACAAGACTGCTATAAACACCCAGGTGCAGGTTTTTCTGTGGACATGTTTTCATATCCTTTGGGTAAACACTCAGGGGCACAGTTACTGGATCATATGGTAAGAGCATGTTTGCTTTTGCAAGAAACTGCCAAATCATCTTCAGAAGTGTCTGTACCACCTGGCATTCCCACCAGCAATGAATGAGAGTCCCTGCTGCTCCACATGCTTGTCAGCATTTGGTGGTGTCAGCGGTCAGGCTTTTTGCCCTTCTAATGGGAGTGTAGTGCTGTCTCATTGTCTTTTAAATTTGCATTTCCTTGAAGGTGTCTGATGTAGTCATCTACTTTTTTAGGCCAGGAAGGTGCTCACCAGGTGGGATCTCTTCCCCCTTCCCCTGCTAAATTCCCCCTCCTAGCTGTTTTCCAAATCATAACCATGATTAGGAATTCTGTATAGCATGTCTTCTATCTTTTTAGAACATGCTGCACATCCCTTGCATGGTGGGAAGAACATGCCCACATTGTTCTTTTAAAACAAGCAATCTTAAAAGGCTTTATGTCACATATAATATAAACGTGAGGTTTGTCCCAGTATGTTGAGCCCACAAAGCATATCTGAAGTAGTGGCTTCAGTAAGTGGTTTTAGTTTGACAGGTTAATCCTTATTTCTCAGAGAGAACCGAGCTTTTCTAAACAGGATATATCCTTTTCCTTTATACATGGTCCCAAAATCAAACCCTGTTTAGGTGGTGTTGGAGCTGTGACACAAATCACAGAAGGCAGGAGAGTCACCGTTAACATGGACACTGCCTTTTTTTTCCTCAGTTAACATGAGTCTTTCCAGTGGTGAGAATCCAGGACAGTGCCCATGCCACGTTAGCTTTGAATATCCTTCCTCGTGCAGCCCGGGCTTGGAGACTGTCCTATTGAAATTTAAATACTCGTCTTGCATCTTGTGCACTGAGTGCTGATGCTTGAGGTGACTTTGGGTGCTATTTCCCCACCAGCCCATCAACAACCAGGGCAAAGCTTTTCAGAAGGGTCTAGTGGAACTTTTAGAAATGCAAATGTGGGTATGTTCTTGGGACCTTGGATGGCTTATAATTCAGTTCAGTCGCTCAGTCGTGTCCGACTCTTTGCGACCCCATGAATCGCAGCATGCCAGGCCTCCCTGTTCATTACCATCTCTCGGAGTTCACTCAGACTCACATCCATCGAGTCCGTGATGCCATCCAGCCATCTCATCCTCAGTCGTCCCCTTCTCCTCCTGCCCCCAATCCCTCCCAGCATCAGAGTCTTTTCCAATGAGTCAACTCTTCGCATGGGGTGGCCAAAGTACTGGAGTTTCAACTTTAGCATCATTCCTTCCAAAGAAATCCCAGGGCTGATCTCCTTCAGAATGGACTGGTTGGATCTCCTTGCAGTCCAAGGGACTCTCAAGAGTCTTCTCCAACACCACAGTTCAAAAGCATCAGTTCTTCG